>APFE031067145.1:1104-87162 GCA_000404065.3 Pinus taeda
CATACCTTTATTTTTAAGCAGGATGAGATCTTGTAGATTGATATGTCCAAATCTCTGGTGCCAGAGATTCTCAACTGTTGATGTTGCTGCAACCATCGCCTGTTGTGGTATGCTCCTTGCATCCAGTCTATACAAATTCCCCACGCGTACTCCTGTTGCAACTGTCTCCAATTTGCTATCCTGAATGACACATCCATTCTTGAAGAACTGTACCTGCATGTCCTGGTCTCTTATCATAGAGACATAGATCAAATTCTTTTTGATTCCTGGAACATATAAAACATTTTTGAGATGTTTGATATCGCCACTTGGTAGTTTCACAGGAATATCTCCACAACCTTTGATCTCATACCCACTGTCATCACCCAAATAAATTTTGGATCCACATGCAGATTCTTCAAGAAACTCAAATATTCTTTCTTACCAGTCATGTGCGAGGATGCGTCTAAATCGACATACCATGTATTGTCATCATCTCCTCTTGATGCAGAAAGTGCACAGTCGACTGTAAATAGCCTAAGATCATAGCTGTGATCTTCATCTTCTTCAACAAAACAACCTTGATGTTTCTTTTGTTTGCTTCTCCTTTCATCGGCTTGCTTCTTGTAACACTCTTTGATCTGGTGACTAGGCTTTCCACAATAAAAACATCTCTTAACATAAGTATCAGTCATACCTCTAGATGATTTCCCTTGAAAGGAGTTGGCCCCTTTCTGCTGCGGCTGCAGTTGCTGTTGTTGGTACTGGCGATGCTTTCCTCTGTGATGTCTTCTCTTCGCCATCAGAGCAAGATCATTGCCCTGAGTCTTTAGATTCTGTCGTCGCTCCTCCTCCTGGAGCAGAATCGCTGTCAGTTCATCAAATAAGGGGGCTTTCTCCCTCGCTAACAACGCTGAGATGAATGTCTGATATTCATCTGTCATTCTGTTCAGTGTAAGTGTAACCAGGTCTGAATCTGATACCTTCTCTCCAATGGCTCCCAACTGATCTTTCAGATCCTTAACTCTGGCCATGAATCCACCAACTGATTCATTCTCGCCCATCCTTAGTGCAAACAATTTCCCTTTGAGTGCTAGAACACGATTTGAGTTTTGTGTCTCATACAGACCCTTGATCGTATCCCAGATGTCCGCGGCCGACTTGCAGTCTCAAATATGAGGGATAATGTTGTCTTTGACAGACATCTTCAGTATTACTTTTGCCTTTGTTTCTCTCTTATCCCAGTCCTGTTCTTGGGTTGCATTTCCAGCTCTCTGTTCATTTCCCAAGACGATCGACCACGCATTCGCACTCTCCAGCAAGGTTTGCATTTTGAACTTCCAGTTGGAGAAATTCGTTCCATCGAGCTTGCCAGACTCGTGGAGGTATGATTCCAAACTGTTGTTCATTTTCACCCAACTGAACACTTAAAACTGCCACCACCGGGCAAGTCCGATCTGCTGCCACTGAACAGATCACGGACTTCACTTTGCCACCACCGGGCAGATCCAATATGCTACCACCGAGCGATCAAGGATCTCACTTCGCCACCACCGGGCAGAATCGATCTGCTACCACCGATCTGTCAGGTATCTCACTTCGCCACCACCGGGCAGATCCGATCTGCTACCACCGAGCTGATTAAGGATCTCACTTCGCCACCACCGGGTAGATCCGATCTGTTACCACCGAGTTGATCAAGGATCTCACTTCGCCACCACCGGGCAGATCCGATCTGCTGCCACCGAGCTGATCAAGGATCTCGATTCGCCACCACCGGGCAAATCAAATTTGCTGCCACCGAGCAGAATCTCCGCGTGCCTCCACCGGGCCTTTGCTGATCTGCAACAAAAAAAATTGCAGATCTTCAGAGAGAAAGGGCTGGCGCTCCAATCGACGCCGAATCCACGCCAATCCCAGAAAATTAAAATTCTCGATGCGCAGGAAATTTGGCGCGCTTATCGACCACGGATCCGCGCTAATTTGATCGTGATTTCCTCTGGCGCGATTTCCAGTTCCAAATCCGCGCCAATGGCGCGACTGTTCCAGAGAAAAGTGCGCCAATCACTGCAGCTTCTGTAAAAAAAAATTCCGCTCCGAATTTTCGCTCCAACCCTTCCTTCGGCTCAGAGATGATCAGTCATCTGACGCCTTTTCGCTTCAGGTGTTACTGTAGGTCCACCTGATCACACAGCTATCTCTACATGTACAAATGTGCAACTAATGATACATCCCAGAAAAAACAAAAGCTAAGGCTACCTCTACCCTAAGCTCTGATACCAAGATAAAAATAATGAAACTTGAATTAATCAAAAGGAGTTGCAGCTCACAGGTGTGTACATCACCTGGAGACTGCACTCATACAAGGAGGAGACTCTCTCTCTCTCGTTCACTCAATACCTTACAATGAATGAATATTACATATTAAATACATGACTGAAAAGTAGGTAGTTGAAACCATCCTCCTAAATTCTAGGAACAACTCCTAAAGTAAGAAGGTAACGTTACAACCACATAACCATTTCTTCATTATTTCTAACTGTTATGACTTCAATATTAAAAATATTCAAAACTAAAATTAAATAGAATAATATTTCGACCAAATTAACTACTACAGTGTAATTTATACAGAGAATCAAATACCCTTCAACCAGAAATTCTAACGATAAGCAACCAAATTGACTTGGAAAGAACAACTTGCCACCCAACCATGAACCGTCACCTCTGGATCTCCCCCAAGTTGAGATCTTTTCCCTAGAATCAACCCCTTATGATTCTTGGTCAAGGTATTTTATGCCTTGCTTCCCTTGCAAACTTTCCTTAGCTGCCTCTCACTTTCTAGGGTCTACCAACCCATTGACTTGGAAAGAACAACTTGCCACCCAACCATGAACCATCACCTTTGGTTCTCCCCCGAGTTGAGATCTTTTCCCTAGAATCAGCAACCCCTTGTGATCCTTGGTCAAGGTATTTTATGCCTTGCTTCCCTAGTAGACTTTCCTTAGCAACCTCTCACTTTCTAAGGTCTACCAAACCCATAGCCTAAGTTTTTCCTTTTTTGAAAAAGTATCTTTTTTGTTAAAGCTTGCATTTTCCCCTTGAGGTGCTTTATTCACCCTTTCTCAATATTGTTTCCCCATACTGAGTGATTTATTAGATTTTTTTCTCCCAATCTAATCAAATCACATTAATCAGCTCCTGAGGCTTTTTAGGAGTAAATAAGGGGAGTTTTGTTTCATCCTATCCACCCACATATTGGAATAGTGATCTCATTAATTCACATGTTCTTTTCCAAATAAATCCTCTAGTGTTTATTATTATAAATCTATTTATTACATCATCATAGTTATTCTCAAGAGTCTACTATGACTTTGTTACCATTACTAAAACCAATTCATTCTAATTAAAGTATATTTACATGAATATAGAGGGGTATAGCAGCAGATCATACAGATGATCTGGAGTGATCTACTGCAAGAAGCACTTCCCGTGCCATCATTTCATTCTCTGGTATTTTAGACCAATGGTTCCACAATCAAATTGTATTTCAACTATTAAACAAAACACATCAGTCCTCTTAACAATTTAAAGGATTTTTTTTGCAGGTAGGTATTAATCTTTTATTGGCTAGATGGCCAAACACCATAATTCAAGGGATTGGCTCAACTTCTTGTTGCCAAAGTTTCTATTTATTTGATTAGTTTTGTGTTAGAAGTACCTGGTTCAAATTCCTTGGAATAAATCGCAGTTGCTTATGCATACAAATTTACCATAAATACCACCAACGACTGTGGAGATACATCAACCTTTATATATCGAATCCCTATATTACATGGAACACAACTAGAATG
The DNA here is from genome assembly GCA_000404065.3 of Pinus taeda. Lineage (NCBI taxonomy): Eukaryota > Viridiplantae > Streptophyta > Pinopsida > Pinales > Pinaceae > Pinus > Pinus taeda. The sequence continues at coordinate 4,935 of APFE031067145.1, forward strand.
CAATGAGAAACAAAGAACAACATTAATATATAAACACCAGCTGCTATGCTCAAATGCCAATACTAGGAAACGGAGGAAGCATTAGGCATTGACACATTAGGCATTTTTCAATCTTCCCCCAATTTGCTATTTTGCATTTCAAGCTGTTTTTCTGGACTGGTAGAGCTTGTTACATACGAGCAGATCAATCAGATCACCATGGATTAACAAGATCAGAAATTCCAATAATTCATCGTGAATGTCGTGCATTTCTTCTAAATTGTCTTTTATAATATTGACACAATTTTGGCCTTGCTTAATCTTTGGAATTGTGATGATTATCAGCTCTAAATATTCATCAATTTCTGACTGCACAAAATATAGTCGTTCTAGTTATCTACGATCATTATGACATTTTCCCTCTATTTGGAGAATAATGTGCTCAAAGAAAACAAGTGAAATTAACGAGTATGATGTCAGGCAGTCGTATATGTGATTTCGAATCATGTCTAGAAGACAGATAGTACCCTAGAAAAGATAATGTTTCACAATGCAACGCCAGGCGCTTCTAATACCTTCAAAGTGCAAGATTTTGAAACAAATATTTCCCTCTAAAAGTGAAGTTTTTTTCCATGGAAATCTTTTAGATATTCCAAGTTTATTTATCTCTAGACCTCAAGTTTTCTCCAAGCAACATACAGTATCTATGTCATCCTCCGTAGAATAAGCCACATAGTACATTCACTGTCTTCATATAAAGGAAACACTATATATTCTAATCGGTGGAGTTCATCTTAGTTCTGTCCCTCCAACATCTGACATGGCTGTAACAGGAAGAAAAAAAAAATTACCTATCATGTCCAAGGATATTAAGAAATATAAAAAATAAAAATATTTTTTACCTATCATGTAGAACTCAGGAATACCTGCAACATTATCCTGTAGATCTCCAGCTTCAACAGAATAAAGAATATGCCATCTTATTTATGGAACTTTCAGTACTTGATGATAAGTCCTCTTAATCCTGTATCCAAATGTCATGATTCTCAAAATCCTCTTTCCTTTCATTAGAAGAAAACTGATCATCTTTTTCCTGAAAGACAGCTTGCAAGACAGTTTTCTTGCATGAAAGATTCTCCTGTGTAAGAATTATTACATCTTTACAATCAATACGCTCATGAGAGTCGTTAAAATAAATCACTACAAGAGGATTGTTGACAACTCTCATTGCTTGGGAAAGGTTAATTAGGAATGCTTTTTGGTTGGAAGAGCAATTCTCCAACAGTTGTAGGAGCCTTTCTCTAAATTTAAAAGGCAAAATCTCTGTACTCTGACTATCTCTGAAGATTTGCTGCAATAATTGTGTATTATCTGTTAGCTTTCCGGTGGAGTTGATCGATATCAAGCAAAGCATACTGATCAAACGCAATATAAACTCCGGAAAGTATTCTCGGCATTTAATATTCGAAGTTTCAATCCACCGTTTGACTGTTCTATGTTTATCAAGCAACAGTTTACTAATTATATCTCTCAATGGAACATAAAAGTTTTCAGAGCTTCCTTCACATCCCGGTTGACTCTCTGATTCAAGCAACCAGGAATGGAAGAATTCGCCTTGTTTCCCTGTCATGAATTCGATGAAAAAAGACCTTGGCAGACACAGGCCTGTCGATAAATGTCTACACGAAGATGCCAGAAAGAACAACTTCTCAAGGAGAGTGAGGAAAATATGAGGGGAAACATAAACAATGTTCTCCCAGCTGTTAAATGTAGAACATAGGGCTTTTTCGAAGCCTTTGACTAGACACACTCTTTTATCCTGCGAACTGATTTCTGGAAATGTATTTATGTGCAGCCAGAGCATTTGATCATTCCAATAGTGTGTGTCATCCAGGCATGTACTAATTTTCATTAAATACTGTGAAACCAGATCCTTCGGCAGAAGGGGAAGTACTACTTGCAATATTCCAATCTGGCCAAGAGTTGGAGGTCTTTGCATGTTGGATACAATGTCTTCCGAGATGTCTTGAAGAATCAAAATAGCTGTTGCATCTTCCCGCAGACTGATAAATTCTTTGACGTTTTTAGTTCCGTGTTTCAGAGGAAAGAAGAAATAAAGGAAACGTTCTTTACAATCATTCAGCACTACATCAAACTTTGTTTCCTGCCGTAACCCTGTCGGTGCAGTCAAGTGCTCCATATTTTTCAAAGATTTGAAAACCTGATACATTTGAAGCCATAGCTCTCGATCAAACTTTGCAACCTGTGGCAGACCACTCTGTCCGGTCAAGAGTTCAATATTTTTCAGAGTTTCTGAAACTTCAAACCTTTTAAGTAACATATATCCTTGTTCAGGAAGACTAGAGTATTCTCTGGTGCAAAAATCATAGAGCCGCTCCAATTTTTCAATGACATGTTGTCCTACATAACAGAGGTCCATTGTAAAAAAATATCTTGCTAGCTCAAGGAATTTCTGAAATCCAATCTGTGCTGTGTTTCCACGTCTTTTCCCCAATATGCCCTCATCACCCTTGAGCCAGAAAGCTTCACTATTAAACACGGTACAAAATCTAGCATTTTTACTTTTTCTGACACACAAGTACTCCAGAGCATACTCTAGGTAGAGAATATCTTGTTCCTCTTCCTGTCGTTTTTCAAATCTGGAAAGAGAAGTCACTGAGGAAATCAACTTATCTTTCCATTCATCCCAAAGAGACACGAGTGTTTTCGGAGAGATTCTATTCTCCAGCAGCGTTTTTGAATAATCATCCACCCTGAATAGACTCATTCCTTGGTCAAGTTGAAATATTTTCAAATCTGAATCAAGATGTACATGGAGGGCTTTACGAAGACACAGAATTTCATGTCTGATATTTCTCATCTTTTGTGCCCTGATCTTTTGTTTTGTTAATGAAGAAAGAGTGTATAACTCATCTGAAAGTATCTCCACTTCAAAATTTATGGACTCGTCTACATGGTTTGGTTCTTTTCCTGCTATGTCTTTTACTTTCTCCAACAGTTCAATCTTTCCATGGAATTTCTCCAGTGGCCAGCCTTTATTACACATCCTCAGTGACTTCAATTGGACGTGAAATAGAATGGATTTAATTGCTAGCCAATATTGCCCTGCTTTTAATCGCATCTCGGACTCAAGTAAGAAGTCGACTTTCATCTCTGCAATCTCTGCAGCCTTTTCGAAGTTCCCTGCTGCCGCTTCCACCCCGACAAGTTCATCAAAGTAATCCTTCTTCAAGAGAAAGGATCTAATTAGATCTAGCGATGGAAGGGCCTTCACAAATATCATCATAGACTGAGTGTCTTTTATCCGATGATAATGTGTTGCACTTTCCTTGAGATACTCGGTTTCAGTTTCAAGATTTAATAATTCACAACCATGACATTTTCCACAGTGTGTATTGCACTTGCTTTTCTTCCAGTGTTTAATAAATTTCAATCCTCTCATGAATAACTCGCCTTTTAAACAGGCATCTAAGCATTTGGAAATACAATTATCTCTGCCATATGCACTTGCAGCATCATCCCAGCATTTTGCTAGGGCAAAGCAATTTCCGGCATCCTCAAGCCGTGTTTCGCCAAATTTCTCCAAATATATTGTACCTGTTCGGACAACGATAAGGCCATCAGAACATGCCATTGTCATATGCAAATGTCAGACATCGGACATCAATCAAAAAAAGAAGATAGATATATTTTAACTATGCGAGTTGCCAGATTGAACAAAGCGTAATAAATTTGTCTCTATATTTGTTTTTCATTGATATATTCCTACCTCCCCACATGTCTCTATATTTGTTTCTCATTGATATATTCCCACCTCCCCACATGATTGTAAAGGGATAGACAAATTAGTCTCTATATTTGTTTCTCATTGATATATTCCTACCTCCCCTCATGATTGTAAAGGGATATCATGTCTCTGAAAGAGTTACCAAATGGTTCTGGTGAGGTGAAAAAAGATTTCACTGGGCCTTACCAGAGAATGATTCTTGCTGAGTTTGATTATAACACCATTTTTTCCTCGACATTTCATATTGACCTCAGACCAGCCCCAACCGATATAAGTCGAAAGCATATAGTTACTAAGATTCATTCAGAATGATATACACAATATTGTGCGTCTCAAATAGAAGTTAAAATGAAAAATAAGGAAATTGTTCAGAGAATGATTAAAATGAAAAATAAGGAAATTGTTCAGAGAATGATACATACAATATTGCGAGTCTCAGAAGCAGTTGGCTCAAACCAAATTCTTTTTTAAATATTTAGTTGGTTATATTAAAATTTTAAATAGAAGTTAAAATGAAAAATAAGGAAATTGTTCAGAGAATGATATATACAATATTGTGGTGGGAAAACTATAGGAAGGAGCAAGAGGGCGATTTTGGAGCGAGGGTTACAGGTTAGCAGTGTTCGTTCTCCATGGAAGGCCGTAAAGGAGGGAGCTCCACTCCCTCCTACAAGCAGGTAGTGGTCAGCAGAGGAAAAAACCAGTAGAAGAGGATAGGGATTCTTCAGCTGAAAAACAAAGAAACAAAGAAAGGGAGCATGTGGGCTCTGAATCTAAGGAGAATAACAACAATAAAGAAAGCAAGGAAGCGGACAAGGAACAGGGCACAATAGACAAAACTCAAAGGGGACCATGCAAACCCAATACTACTATCACTCATAGAGTTGTTTTGAATGATCCTGCTTTGCAGGCTCATAGGAACCACATGCAGACTTATGCAATTATTTGCAAGTTCATGGGTTTATGGCCCACTGAAAAAGCATTACAATCTTGGATTAAATACCACTGGAAACCAAAAGGAAGCATAGAACTACATCTTGGGTCAAATGGATTTTTTACTGTAACCTTTGCAAACATTGAAGATAAGGATAGAGTATTTGAAGGAGGGCCCTACTTTTATGCAGTAGCAGGCTTGTATATGAGACCTTGGATCATGAATTTTGTCTTAGAGCGTGAAACTTTTATGTCGGTCCCGGTCTGGGTAAGACTCTACTTTCTACCTTTGGATTACTGGCAACTGGAATCCTTTTCTGCCACAAGAAATAAGTTAGGACATTTTGTCAAAAGCTTCTGAGGCCACCAGAGGAGGAAAATACACATCCTTTGCAAGAATGTGTGAAGATGGATCTTTCTGGAGCTCTGCCGGATGAGGTCATATTAGAAGTGTTTGATGAAGAATGGGTACAAACAGTGGATTATGAGCACATCCCATTCAGATGTCGTAAATGTCATGAACATGGGCATCTATTCAGAGATTGCCCTCTCAGTATAACTAAAAATAATAGTAAAACCAACGCCATGAAAGACACTGAAAGCTTTCACAAAGTGGTCCAGAAAGGAAAAGGGAGCAAGAGGGGATCGAAGACACATCAAAATGTAAGGCAACAAGTCAGTCAAAACAGGTTTCAAGCACTAGAAGAGGAAGAGGGGATAACGAAAGCAGATCAGGCCAAGGGAGACACTCGAGTGAATGAGGAGAACGAAGAAGAGGATGAGCAAACACAAACCATTAACAAACAGAAAGAAGAAATGATGAGTGACACATAATTGGAGATGGATCTGGAAATGACCCAGAGTGAGATGGAAACGGAAGATCATGAACTACAAGAGATTCTTGAGAAAGAGAATCTAGATTTAGAAGGATTCCTGAAACAAGGAACTAGGGAGGGAGTGGATTCGTTGCCTCCAGAGGAGTTCAATAGAGTTCAACAACGGTTCTTATGGAAAATTCATACCACAGCGCTGGAAAAGCAAGGGACTCATGAAAGGCAGAGCAGCGAAGGTGTGAAAGCTTTGAAAACCACACCGGGCTTGGCACCCACATACCCAGGAAAAAAAAGAGGCAGGAAAAAGAAAAATGAGCTTTTGATGGAATGTGGAAAGCTAATGATAGACTTAGGTAAGATGAAAGACCTATCTAGTTACTCCTTTACAAATCTTTAATAATGAAGTTCACTTCTTGGAATATAGGCCTAGGCAGTAAAAGAAAACAAAGGTTACTTAGTAACAGAATGAAACAAGCAGCATTGGATGTAATCTTCATCGAGGAGACTAAATGTTCCATTCAGAAAATAAAATAGATTCACAGTAAATGGCTCAATAGATTTGAGTTTCTAGAAGTCAAAGCAGAGAATACAGCAGGTGGCATTATCACACTTTGGAACCCCCAAAAAATTGACATTATAGATGCAGAGGCAGCCAGGGATTATCTATCAGTGGTCATACAGCGAGTGGGAGATAAGGAAGCCTACCTAGTAACGAATGTGTATGGTCCCCAAAGATTGGATGGAAAATTCAAGCTTTTGGACTCCCTGCAGGATCTCAGGGAAAGACATGAAAGTATCCCTTGGATCTTGGGGAGTGATTTCAATATGATCGAATCTTTGTCGGAGAAAAAAGGGGGCACCAGAACTCTAAATAAAGATTCTTGTGCTTTCCAATCTTTCATAGACAATATGAAGTTAGTGGATATTGGTATGAGTAATGGTACCTTTACTTGGAACAATAAAAGAGGAGGAGAGTCTCAGGTGGCTTCCAAGTTAGATAGATTCATTATCTCAGAGAATCTTACGCTTAAGGACAAGAACATAGTTGCAAGAGTTCTCCCCTTTGGAGGCTCTAATCACGGGCCCGTGCAACTGGAAATGTAGGGCATTGGTACCCCCAGGAATAGACCTTTCAGATCTGAAAACATCTGGATTTTCCACCCAGATTTCGCCAACAACATAGCCATCTGGTGGGCTGAAGAATTAAACATTCAAGGCACAAGCATGTTCCTACTCCAAAAAAGACTAAAACATATCAAACTCAGGCTCAAAGAGTGGAACAAGAAGGAGTTTGGTAATATTTTTGAAGGAAAAAAACCTGTTGAAGGAAAAATGCAGGAACTCAATCAAACCCTTATCAGGGAGTGTTTTGATATGGTTAGAAATGAGCAGGCAACCAAGTATCAACAAGAATGGGAGAACTTCTGTAAACAAGAGGATATTTTCTAGAGGCAAAAATCCAGAGTGCAATGGCTAAAAGAAGGAGAACGCAATACTAGATTTTTCCACAAGTCCACTGTGGCGAACAGAGCTCACAACAAGATTTCTTCTATCAAGGATAAAGGAGGTAATCTTCTTCATTCTCATGAAGAAACAGCAGCAGTACTGGTTCCGCACTTTCGTGGTATTGCTCAAGAATCCTGTTCAGATAGGGAACACTCTATTAGGGTTATATCAAGACATATTCCAAAGCTGGTTTCCAATGAGAACAATTTCAACCTTAATAGACCAATATCGGAAGATGAGATTAGTGAGGTCCTAAAAGAAATGCAAAATGGTAAGGCACCAGGTCCGGATGGTTTCAATGTTGATTTCTTCAAAGCTTACTAGAATATTGTAAAACAGGATGTTCTGAATGTAGTGGAAAACTCTAGGAAGGACAAAACCATTCTGAAAGCGCTCAATACCACCTTTATTGCCCTGATCCCTAAACAGGATTCAGCTCCAACTCCTGACAGGTTCAAATCCATTGCCCCTGTGCAATGTGGTTTACAAGATAATATCTAAAGTTGTGGCCAATAGACTCAAACCTTTTCTCCCCACCCTAGTGTCGGGGGAACAATCTGGATATATGGAAGGTAGGCAAATCCTCGACAATATAATTCAAGCTCATGAGGTGGTGCACTCACTAACAAGCAAGAGAAAATCTGGAATGATCATGCAATTGGATATAGCCACAACTTATGATAAGCTGAATTGGAGCTATATCAGAAAAGTTCTCATGGATTTTAGGTTTGATCACAATTGGATCAGATGGGTAATGGCCCTAGTAACTTCTAGTTTTTCAATTCTTGTTAATGGTTCTCCTTCAGAGACTTTCATTCCTTCAAGAGGCCTCAGGCAGGGAGATCCACTCTCTCCCTTTCTCTTCATTCTCATGATGGAAGGGTTGGGTATATCTATCAGGCATGCCAAAGAAGTTAGTAAAGTCAAAGGTCTCCAACTTACTGAAGATGGTCAAGCTTTAACTCATAAAAAATTTGTGGATGATACCATGCTGCAGGGCATCCCCACGGTCAAAGAAGCTCTTGCTTATAAGCAAATCCTGAGATACTTTGCCATGGCTTCAAGTATGGAAGTTAATCTCTCCAAATCTAAATTTTTTTCTTCAATATTCACATTGCTATTCAGAGAAATATTTCAAGAATTTTGGGCTTTCAAAGGGAGATCCTCCCTTCAAAATATTTGGGAGTCCCTCTAACGACCAAGCCTTTTCACAAGAGCATCTCGGATACAGTGATTAGCAAACTACAAGATGAGATTAGGAAATGGACTTTCAGATCTTTAAATTTGGTTGGAAGGTTGGTGTTAACCAAGGTTGTCCTTCAATCAATTCCAGTCTTCATGCTTTCAGCTCTCCCAGCCCCCAAAGGTGTTCTGTAGTGATTTAAAAACGTGCAAAGAGACTTTCTTTGGGGCAAGGGGGAAGAAAGAAAGAAATGGGCCTTGGTAGCTTGGGAAAAAATCTACAAACCCAAATACTATGGATGACTCGGTCTGGATGATCCTGAGATCCTAAGTACAGCTTTAGGAGCCAAATTATGGTGGAGATGGGTTAAATATCCTGAGGCGCAATGGGCAAAGATATGGAAAGAAAAATATGCACACATGGCAAAACAAGGATCTAATAAGAATGTCAAGATACAACAAAGGCTCTCACATCTGGAACAATGCCTGGGACAATAGGGGCTTAGTCCAAGGAAACAGCTTCTGTGAAATCAAAGAAGGAAACCTTGCATTATTCTGGGAGGACAAATGGCAACAAGAACCTAATTTGTTAAAGGAAGACTTGAGGGATCTCAAGGCGGATACAGATACTAAAGGGTTATCTAAAGTAAAAGACTTTTGGGTCCAAACCAACAATAGTGGAAAATGGAGAACCTGGAGGAACTTTGAGTTCAAGGATGAAAACCCACTAAAGGCTAAAGCAGAGACTCTAAAAAATATGTTAGAGCAAAGGAAGATTTTGAAATTAGGGGAGCAAGATCAGCTACGATGGGGCAACAAAAGTGAGGGTACCTTTAATCTCAAAGAAGCAAAACTCATTCTCCTTGACCTCAACTCACAAGCTCCAGATAAGACTTGGCAAGACCTCTGGAGACATCAAGGATGGATGAAGATTAAACTCTTCATGTCGCTATTTCAGCATAAGAAAATCCTGACTTGGGATAATATCAGGAAGAGGGGTGTCCTGGGTCCTTCCAGATGTCAGCTTTGTAAAACCTAAGAGGAAACTATGGAGCACCTTCTCAATAATTGCATCTTCACCTCCAGTTTATGGGATTTTTTTGCCACCATTTTCCAATACACTGACAGGGACAAAGGGAGCATCATCAATATCCTAAACAGATGGAGAAGAACCTTTTCAGACAATGAGATTCTTAGCTCAGCATGGGTCATCATGCCAAGTTTCATTATTTGGAATGTCTTGAAAGAAAGGAACAACAAAATCTTCAAGAATGAAAAGAGGTCATCACAAAGCCTTTTTGAGAAAATCTTAAAACAAATCAAGGAAACGGTTGGCACTATTTTGCGAAATCTCCCCAAGAACCCTCCTTTTGCTGCGGATTTGAAAACTCTCGGTGATCTGGGTCTACAAGGATTTATTCCTTAGGAATGGGATAGGAAATTTATCTCCCTGGATTCTGAGTAAGATTTCTGGCATCCTCCCCCCAAGGGCTTTTTGAAATTCAACATTGATGGGGCTTCAAAGGGCAACCCGGGCTTTGCGGGTTATGGAGGGGTGTTAAGGGATGAGCATGGTGGAGTATTTTTCATCTTCTACTGTCATTTAGGAAGAGCCACGAATAACATGGCGGAATTAATGGCTATGGAGCAGTGCTTAGATTTCCTGAAACAGGATAACTGACAAAATGTGATTGTTGAAGCTGATTCAGAGTTGATCATCGATTCAGTCAAGAGGATCAGCTGGGGCACAAGACTAGAAAAAGTCTCTAGGAATTGGCCTCTGATCTAGGGCTTTCAATGGATTCAGCAATACCTCCAGAGCCTTTGCACTGTTAGCTTTAAACATGTAAGAAGATCAGCAAATAAATTGGCTGATCTTCTTGCCAATCAAGGAGTGATCAGCACAGAGAACAGGGGTTGCTTTTGGCTGGAAAGAAATGCCTTAAGAATAGGTTAAAAGCGAAATGTTATGACCAGGCAAATGAAGACAGGATTATGTTTCAGAGTAGGGCCATGGAGACGAAATCCAGTTGATTCAGGTGTTCTATGGTTGGTCTTCAGGGGGTTGCAGTGCTTTTTCGACCATATTAAAACAAGTCAGCATTGTTTTTGAGATTCCAATGGATACTCAGTCGGGCGGCCTTGGGTCGTCTAAGAAAGATCGGCTGGCGAGTGTTTCGTCCTTCCAGGTTTCTGGCAGAGAAAACGAAACGTTAGGTAGCATCCCGGGTACTCTCGACAACCGCAAAACTAGGGGTTTTCCGTCCGGGATTGGTTTTCCGATCCGGGAGAGGTTTTCTGGTGATTGCGACCCTCACAAGCAGGAAATGGTTTTGCTGAATCTGGAGCGATTCCATACAGAGGGCTACACGTGGTGGTGGGGTCGGCTAAAATACCGCCCTCATCGCACACTCATGTTTAGTGAACTTAGTCGGGGCGAAATGATCCTCAGCTGTCGGATCACGCGAAGCGTTTCTATGGCAGGGATTGATTGTGCAAGTTATCAGTCTAGTTGGCGGGAAGTGCTAATGTTCAGTGATATTAGGCGATGCGAAATGATCCTCAGCCGTCGGATCAGGCGAGGCGATTCGACGACCGAGATTGATCAGGCTGTTCATCGGTCTAGATGGGCGGCATTTCCGGCGATGGCAATCTCCCTTCAAACATCTTTCTGTATGGAAAACAGTGTTCTTAGCAGTTTCCAGGTGATCGCATCGCCCCTGCGTGGTAAATGGTATTGGATTTTTGGTAGCGATCCCATCAGGCTTCTTACATGTGGCAGGGGGGTGGTATGGAAAACCACCCCCCATCGCTCACTAACGTTAGGTCAGCTTGGCTGCGCGATTTTGCTCTTGGCCGTTGGGTCTAGCCATCCGGATCTACGATCAGAAATAGCCGCGCTGTTTCAGTGGAGCCAGGTCTTTTTCTCCACGAGTCTTATTGGGGCGCTTTTTCCCTCAGCGGGTGGTTGGCACGTGAAGTATGGTCGGTGGCGACTGTTGTTGATTTTTCGGGCAGGGGAGGTGGAAGGCACCGGAGTTTTCCACGTGGTTGGAGAACCTTTTAGTCCAATTTTTTTGTGTAATTTGAGAGTTTGATAATCACTGTTGTAGGGGGGGCCATGTCTATGGTAGGATGTCCTTTGTTTCTCCTGATTCCATGAAGATGGACGGTTTTTTGTATATTTTGTAACATTATTTTTGTTTTAATGAAATAGAAGGATCGCCTCTTGCTTCAGCAAAAAAAAAAGATATATACAATATTGTGAGTCTCAGAAGCAGTTGGCTCAAACCAGCTGTTTTTTTAAATATTTAGTTGGTTATCCGTTATATTTAAAAAATAAATAAAAAAATTTAATAATGGAAATTTATCACAAAGCCTAAAATTTTCTTTCAATTTTAGTAATACAAATTTATTATGATTTTATGTAATTTATATAGAGTTTTAACCAATTTTAAATAAATATACTACTCTATAAAATTTGGATAGATTATCTTTTAAAAAAATGAAAATTGAAATATCCATCGGTGCATCTACAAAATTAAACTCATATAACTTTATCACTAAAAAAAATATCATTAAAAAGTCAAATAAATAACAATGCCCCATTCAAATAAACATCATGATATATTAGATCTCATATGTTGTTATGGCTCAAATCTCTTAATAAAGATAAGATTAACCATGAACAATAAACATGATCCATAATAAAAAGAATTTCTCTACTGCTAATAAAACTGTCACAAAATATTCTTGATTACTGGTATTTTTGTTTATCTAATGTGAATGACCAATGTTTACTCCCTAGATATTTGATGGTTACTCTTTTTTTGATAACTTGGGTGAACTGGACACATGATTTCTAATGTTTACTCCCTAGATATTTGATGGTTACTCTTTTTTTTGATAACTTGGGAGAACTGGACACATGATTTCTTAACATATTTTGTGACATATTACATATTGTGTGGTTTCGATTAAGTAGTTCCAATTTAAAAGAAAATAACTAATAATTTTTATATTATAGAAGTGATGTAGCTTCACTAATAGGATAAGGATTGAGAAAATGAAAGTGGAGTGGATATCTCTTCAAATTATTTAGTAACAGTTAAGTAGATTACATAGGAGATAATGGAACATGAAGCAATAAATAACTGAAGTCACAATAGAGTAAAACTTAACTAAATTGAACCCGTCTGAGCTGAACTATAACCAATTACGACAATGAGTAGACAAGGAAAATAATTCTTTGAACACACCCTCCTAATCTCAACTATTACAATTATTGGCACCTAGAATGTCCAAATGCTCTCTCTGAAATTCAAATACAGTGTTTCTCAATGGTTTTGTAAAAAATGTTTGCAAGTTGATTTCATGATCCACAAAAATCAAGAAATATATCTCCATTGTTGACAAGCTCTCAAATGAAGTGAAATTGTGTATAATATGTTTCCTCTTTTTGTGAAACACATGATTTCTAGACAATGGAACAACGGAGCTATTATCACAGAAAATAGGAGTTGGGTCCTTTTGAACATTTAAAGGATCATTCAATAGCCTTCTCAGCCATACTGTTTGACAAGCTACGGAAGTTGCAGCTACATACTCTACCTCTGCAGAAGATATTGAAACAATGGGTTGTTTCTTCAACTTCCATGAAATCATATTTGTTCCTAAATGAAAAGTGTATCCTGATGTGCTTTTCCCATCATCTAAATTTTCTACATAGTCACTATATGTATAGCTTGAGAGTAAGCAATCTTAAGAATTCTTGTACAATAAGCCATAGTTTGGTGTCCCTGCAACATATCTTAAAAAAAATTGCAACTTTCCAGAGGGAATCTTTGGGTGATTCCATAAAACTAGAAACAAAACTCCCTGCAAATAGTATGCTCGATCTAGTAGTAGTGAGATACAAGAGACTGCCAACCAGACGTTTATACAACGTAGAATCAGCGAATGGTCCTTCATCTTGTTTGCTAAGCTTGGTGCCTAAAGAAATTGGAATGTCAGTTGGTTTGAAGTTGATCATTTTAAACTTGTGCACGATGTCAGTGGCATACTTTTGTTGATAGATAAAAATACCATTTTCGGATTCCTTAATTTCAATTCTCAAGAAATAATTCACAAGGCCAAGATTAGTCATGTCAAATTCTATTTTCATGGCAACTTTAAATTCTTCCAACATCATATTACTTGTATAGAGTAAATCATCAACATAAAAACATACAATGACAGTAAGAGTTGGCTCATGGTTGCTTCATTATCTATTTTTGTATAAAGAGATGGCTAATGACTACTTCTAGGGGAGCTTATTTTAAGCCATATAAGGCTTTCTTCAACTTATACCACTGATCTTCTAGTCCTGAAACTTCAAAACGAGGTGCTTGATCCACATAAGCCTCATCTTCTAATATGTCATTTAAAAAAGCATATTTGACATCCAGTTGAAAAGCTTGCCATTTATTTTGACCTGAATAGAATAATTTTGATTGTATCTAACCTTGCTACTATAGCAAAGGTTTTTCCATAGTCCATGCCAAGCTATTGAGAGAACCATTTGGCAACTAGCCTTCCTTATGTTTCTCGATTTTTCCTTTTTCATTCAATTTGGTCTTGTAGACCCACTTGACACCAATGTTTTTGTGATTTCATGATTCATTGCATGAATCCAATGTTCCTCTTTACTACCTTTTCAAAGTGGGTTAGTTGATAGGAAAGAAAGGCAACAAGATTTTGCTACTCAAAATCATGTTCTTGCTCATATATATCCCTGATGCTTCTTGTGTTTAGATTATCTGTTGGAGATGATGATTCATTGCTGGAAGAAGTACCATGTTTAGAGTGTATTGGCTCTTCTTGTACCTACAATCTTGGTAGTTGTGGTGAATGAACATGTTGATTTGAAGGTTCATCATTTTGTTGACACCAAGGTTTTCTTTTCAAATAACTTAACATCTCTAATTAACAAAAATTTCTTGGTGAGAGGATTGTAGAGCGTGTAAGATTTTGACTATTCTTTTTTTTTTTTGGTAGGTAAGCACCCACGGGGGATTTGAACCAGTGACCTATCACAAGGAGTGCCTTAACAGTGCACCCATTCACCGTCAATCCAAAGCCCCGTGGGCAGCTTTTGACTCTTCATTGTAGCATATAAGGATGCATTTTTCATTTCTATTGTCAAGTTTTTGTTAGATTTTCTAGAACATGTGCAAATGATACACAACCAAATATTCGTCTTTTTACCATCCAAACCCTGTTGAGGTATTGTATCTTTAACACTTATTCTTGGAGATTATTGAGAATATATATTGTGGTAACGACAACTTTAGCCCAATACTCATTGGTAAACTCCTTTGCGCGAAACATGCATCTTGCCATATTCATGATTTATTGGTTTTTTCTTTCAGCTACTCCATTCTGTTGTAGAGTGTCTCTGGTTGTGTTATGCATAATGATACCTTGTTGTCAACAAAATGTTTTGATCTTTTCTTTCAACTACTCCATTTTGTTGTAGAGTGTATCTAGTTGTGTTCTACATAATAATTAGAGAAATTGAGGGTATAAAACAGGTATCCTAAGGAATATTATAAAATATTAATGAAAATAATAAAATAGGATTAGATTACATCATCAAATTTTAGAGGGAAAAAAGAAAAACTACTTTTTCAAGTTGTATTTTCAACTTATCTCCATACGGTTTTACTCAAATTTCGAGCAGGAGAACTCGTTGGATGTGTAATTAAATTCCTCATCCAAGGAGTACCCATGTTGCATACTTTCGATGAACCTTGTTGCATGAAAGATGAGAAATACAAGAAAACATGTGATTGTAGCAATCACATTTTTATCATGTTTTTCCATGTATTTCTCATTTTTGTGTAACAGGATCCATATAAAGTATAAAACATGGGTACTCCTTGGTTGAGGAATTGAATTCCACATCCAACAAGTCCTCCCACTCGAAATTTGAATAAAACCATAGGGAAATAAGTTGAAAATACAAATTGAAAAAGTAGTTTTTCTTTTTTCCCCCTAAAATTTGATGTAATCTAATCTTATTTTATTATTTCCACTAATATTTAATAATATTCCTTAAGAGGCCCACTTTAGACGTCAAAATTTCTCTAATGATTATGTAGAACAGAACCAGATACACTCTACAACATAATGGAGTAACTGAAAAAAAAAAATATCAAAACATTTTGTTGACAACAAGGCATGAGTACGCTGAACACAACCAGATACACTCTACGGAACAATAGAGTAGCTGAAATAAAAAACCAATCAATCATGAATATGGTAAGACACATGTTTCGCGCAAACACCCCAACGATACAATACCCCAATGAGTGCTCCAGCTTGAAATTTGAATAAGACTGTAGGGAGATTAATTGAAAATATGAGTTGAAAAAGTAGTTTTTTATTTTATTTTTTTGTTTTTAAATATTTTAACTTTTTTACTCCAAAAATGGTGAATCATACTCCATGGTTGACATCATCTTCTTGAATCCTATTGGTTCTCATAAAGTTGATTTTGGTTGTACCTTTTTGTTTTGAGGCCCATTTTTAACCTTAAAATTTCTCTAATGAATGCCTTCTTGTTAACAAAATGTCGTGAAATCTTTGGAATTGTATTCTCCTCTTGTGTCTCACTTAAGTACTTACAAAAACATTCCACTTTGCATTATGCTTCCCTTTGAAATATTTGAACTTTGAGAAAGTATTAAACTTATTTTTAAGAAAATAAATCCATATTTTCCTACTACAGTCATTAATAAATGTTAGAAAATAAACACTGCCACCAATGAATTGTGTTTGCATTGGTCCATAGATATCTGTGTCGACTAGTTCTAAGGGTTCTTTTGCTCTATTGAAGGATGTGGGAAAGTTGTCTCTTTTATTCTTTCCAAGAATACAAATTTCACACTGACAATCTTGTTCATTCACAACAGGAAGACCTGTGAACATAAAATATTTTTGAAGAAGACTAACTCTTGAAAGGAATATGACCATACCTAAGTTGAGAAATAAATGCTAATAGAGTTAGGGTTAGATTTCTCTTTCTTGATAATTATTTGTGAATTATATTAGTTTCTTTTACTTCTTTGTTATATTATAGTTCATCAAGCAATTACCAAATTATGTGTGTATAAAGATCACAAAAACACAAGACACAAGATGTAGGAACTCTGCTAGGGAAAAATCCCTATCTAGGGTAAAACCCAGTCAAAATCTCTTCCTTCAATAGTTTTCTTGAGACTCTTCAAACTAGACACAGACCTCCTCCAACCACCAAGTCAGCATCCTCTTCGAACAACGTCAACCTTGAAGCAGCAACACTTCGACCCAACAAATGGCAGCATCAACAACTTCATCTTGATAAAAAAAACTTCAATCTCCCAGAGGAACCCACACGAGAGAGAGATAGATAGTCCAAAATTTCGATCTTGCCTTTTTCTTCCTTCTTCTCCAAACTTGCACTTCTTTTATCCTCCTTTCCTACTTCACACTTTTCCAGCTCTTTCTTCTGGATATCGAACTTGTGTGAGAGTGAGTGAATGCTCCAAATGACTCGATCTGCTTGTATATATAGGCTTGAGGTGAGGTCGAATTGCTCTATTTGAGGCTGAATTGATCTCCTTGAGGCCGACTTGGTGTGGAGATGTCAAATACCTAATTTGACTCAATATTAAATATTTTTACATGATTCAAAAACCAATGAAGGGTCCCATAAAATGTACCATGACTTTAATGAATCAATGTAAATCCAACGATGCTATAATGGGGCCTTTAACTAATAAAAGATGACCCAAGCATGAAACCCATGTTTTAATCATTCATTGCAATAATAATAATAAAATTCGATTTCATTCTTTTGACAAGTACATTACATAATGACTCATATACATTTATGAAGACCAAACCTAGTTAGATTTTTCAACACTCCCTCTTAACTAAGAAGGTATTCATAACAACATATACAAGTACAAGGAAGATCTCAAAACATATGAACTATGAAGAGTTTAGGCACCACAATGCCATGGACTAGATTCCTTACTAGGGCAATCTATTTAAGGTCCTCCATCCATTTAGGCACTCATAATGCCATGGACTAGATTCCTGACCAGGGAAATCTATCTAGGTGGTACTAAGATGGACTAAAGCTTTTAGCGTCTCTAGGTACCATCAAGATTACTTGCTAACCATCAACCCACGGATCTAGGTGTGTATCTGAGGTCAGAGCTCCGTGACCAACGCCACCCTCCCTACTTTGGGATCCAAACATCAACACATAGTGTCATCTATATGTCCTCCCAGGAAATGTGTCTCACACACAAAGCCTCAACAAATCTCTTCCAAGCTTTTATCATCATCAACAAGATAAAAAATATCAACTAAACCAAACATGATTCTAAGATATTCAAACTTCCTATTAGGAAACTTTGTTAGTATATCAACTACCTGATCGTATGTTTGGACATATTGTAGCTTCACGATCCCATCCTGCACCAAGTTCCTAATGTAGTGGAAACTATTATTAATATGCTTCGTCCTACCATGAAACATGGGATCTCCAAACATCTTGATGCAACTTTGATTGTCACATTTTATCACAGTAGGATCCAGAGGCTTCTCAAACAAATGCGTCAGAAGCTTCCTCAATCATATCGCCACCTTTCCTACTTCACATGTAGTCACATACTCTACTTCATCACTACTCAAAGCAACAAGATCTTTCTTTCTACTATTCCATGAGATGACGACAGATCCCAAACTAAATCATCCACATGTAGTGCTTCTTCCATTGGTCTCACTACCACCCCAATCAAAATCTGTAAAGCCAATCATCTTGACTTCCTTGTTATCGTACTTTAGGCAGTTATGTATAGTGCCACAAAGATATCTCAATATATTCTTGCAACTATCCAGTGACCATGACGAGGCTCCAACTGAAATTGACTAAGAATGTTCACAACAAAGCATATATCTAGCCTATTATTTATCAAATACATCAGAGAACCCACCAACTAACAATAGGAGGTAGGGTCTATGAAACTTGAGTTAGTTCTCCTCAACTTCTTGAGATTTGTGATCATAGTATTCATGGGCTTGGAATCCATCATCCCAAATCTCTGCAACAACTTGATGATATACTTTCCTTTCCCAAAATATATCTCCCCGGGCCTTTGCCATACTTCCAGACCTAGGTAATAGTGCATCAGTCCTAGATCCTTCATCTCAAATTCGGTTGCGAGCATCTTCTTGCATTATTTTATCCTTCGCTCCACACCTATAATGAATAGATCATCCACATATAGTAGAATAATGATTGGCTCATTATCCACAACCTTGATGTAGAGATTTGGATCAATAGCACTCTTCACGAACCCAATTCTTAGAAGGTATGCATCCATTCTTGCATACCATGCCCTAAGAGCTTGCTTCAAACCACACAGGGCCTCCCTGAGTCTACAAACATGAGTGTCTTTATCATTTACTTCAAATCCTTTGAGTTGTTCATTGTATACTTCATCATTGATGGTTCCATTTAGAAATTTTTTCTTCACAACCATTTTATGGATATTACATCCCATTGTAGCAGCCAATGAAACCAAAGACCTAATGGTATTATACCTTGCAGTGGGTGCAAAGGTTTCTTCATAATATATGTCTTCCTTTCGAAAGAAACTCCTTGCAACAAATCTAGCTTTGTATTTGTCTATACTTCCATCAACAACATGCTCGATCTTCTAGATCCATTTGGAGGTGATAACCGATTTGTCACTAGGTCTAGGAACGATTTCCCAAACACCATTATTCATGATGAATTGATATTCTTCTTGCATTGCCTTCTTCCATACTTCTTGATGAGCAACTTATTCAAATGTATATGATTCAACTTCAATTATTTTTGTCATATATGCAGTATATCCAGAATATCTTTTTGGCCTTTTACTTTCTCTAAAGATTCCTTCTGTAGCTCCATGTCCTTCAACATCTTCAGGAGTACCTTTTAACCAATTTGGCCTCTTCCTTGTGTCTGGTATGGTCACAGGTTGAATCGGCTCACTTGGTCTTTCTTCTTCTTCTTGAATTGTACTTGGATTGTCGCATTGTACTTCTTCTGCTTCGAATATAGGTATATCTTCGTCATCGGAATTAATAGGAATGTCCTTGGATCTTTTGTAGGCATGATTTTCATCAAATATAATGTCCCTTCTTTTTCAATATGTCTTCCTTCCTTGATGTAGATTCTATATGCCTTTGAGGAGAGACTATAGCCAACAAAGATCCCTTTGATGCTTGTCGAATCTAACTTCTTTCGTTTATCCTTTGGAATGTGGATATATGCAGGACTCCAAAAGATTCAGAGATTGTCCACACTTGGCTTCTTCCCTGTGAATGCTTCCTCGGGTGTCACATTCTCAAGAATTCTACAAGGACTTCTATTTTCAATATATACCATTGTCATTGTTGCTTCTTCGCATAGAAATTTTGGTAAGTCTTGATCAAGGAGCATTGTTCGTATACCTTCTTCAATTGTCCTATTCTTTCTTTCAACCACTCCATTTTGTTCGAGATAGTAGGGAACAATAAGCTCCCTCTTAATTCCTGCTTCTTTATAATATGCAATCAATTCTTTAGAGTATATTTCCCACCATTTTCAAATCTAAAAGTCTTTATTTTTCTTTCGTTGAGGGTTTCCACTTCAGATCTAAACTCCTTGAATTTCTCAAATACTTCATCCTTTTTCTTGAGAAGGTAGAGCCATGTCTTTCTAGATTGATCATCAATGAATGTTACCTAGTAAAGATGACCTCCAAGTGTTTTGAAAGACATGCTCACACACATCAGAATGAATGAGGTCTAATATTTCTTTAGACATTGTTCACTATTGGAAAATGGTTTTCTTGTATGCTTACCCAAAGAACATCCCTTGCAAACTCTTTCACAATCTTCTTTGGTATCGGGGATACCATGAACTAATTTATTAAGAGTGGGAATAACCTTGTAGCATATATGACCATATCTTCTATACCATACCTCAATGGGATTGATTTCCATATGAACTAGGACTTGAGGAGGTGGTGTAATGACTCTATATAAACTCCAATAACCATTGCTTTATCAATGCTTGAATCTTTTCCCCAAACCAAAACCTTTCCATCAACAAAAGAAACCGTATCCCCTTTATCTTCTATGCAAAAAATTGAAAGAAAAATCTTTTTCAAACCTGGAAGATATAGTATATTGTGAGATGTAGTTTGGCTCCATTCTCCAACTTCAAAGATGTTGATCCTAGGCCTCTAACAACAAAGCTTTTGTCTCCCAATTCCACTGCATGAGAAGATGGTTCGTTTGATAGAGTTTTAATTTGTTTAATTTCCCTTGTCATATGCCTTGACTCTCCATTGTCAATGATCCATGCATTATCATCATTAAGTGAACCTATAAGTGCAACTAAGAGCCATTGAATTTTAATTGTGTTGAACAAGTAGTGGGATATCTTATTGATCCAACTTCATGCAATATTGAATCCCATTATCATATAACTTATCATAGAGGAAGTAACCATTTCCCTCAAGCCAACAGAGTGATATTCAATATTCATTTACCTTAGCTTTGATACCATGTTGATAAATTAATTCTAGTAGAGTTAGGGTTAGATTTCTCTTTCTTGATAATTACTTGTGAATTATGTTGGCTTATTTTACTTCTTTGTTATATTATCTTTCATCAAGAAATTACCAAATTATGTGTGTATGAAGATCACAAAAACACAAGACACAAGATGTAGGCACTCTGCTAGGGAAAACCCCTATCCAGGGGAAAACCCAGTCAAAATCTCTTCCTTCAATAGTTTTCTTGAGACTCTTCAACTTAGACACATAGCTCCTCCAACCACCAAGTCAGCCTCCTCTTCCAGCAACTTCGACCTTGAAGTAGCATCATTTCAACCTTGAAGCAGCAACACTTTTGACCCAAGAAATGGCAGTAGTAGCTTCGACTTGACAAGAAAAACTTCAATCTACTAGAGGAACCCACACAAGAGTGTTTAATTTCCACGATCTTGGGTCTAAGTTAGAATCTTAAAATCTATAACGCTACCAAACCAAGAATCTCAACAAGAACTACTTTGCACAACAAAAATATAAAGCAGTCAATCACATATGCACAAGTATACACAATTTTTAACAAATATTGTACAATAATGTACAACCAATATTCATTATACTAAACCAAATTTGAGTGATACTATAGTCTATGGTATAGAAGATACAATGACAAACGTCAATGCAACTTCTATGCCATATCTTGGTATGTCGGTCCTTCACTTCCATACTACTCACTAGCTGCCCCTTAGTCATTTAGAGGACAACACATCAAGACTCCAGGAGGGCTACCACCTAACACTGCTGCAAGTCACTTCTGTAGAGTGTACACAGGCTAATCCAATATTCTCTCTCGGTAGGCCTAATTTCTGAGCTCCAAACTGCCTTCTAGTAGCCTCTTTCACCCATCAAAGAGCTACTCATAAGACTGCAGATTTCACCCAATCACGCACCAAGAAACATCCTCCTTGTATGCTTCTCTAGGGCTACTTTGGGTAGCCAACACACTACCGTCCAATCAGATCAATGGCACCCAATTTGATCACTGCAACATCTGCACTGATGAAGACACACGATCACAATATCTCACCTCCAAATTGGCTCCCACAAATTGCCCAGACAATCTGATCCAATCTGGTCAGTGCTTGACCCAATATGACTCTACAAAACTCTCCTATAAATTATTTTTGACTTCGCTATTTGTGACAGTCTTGGTTAGGACACTTGATGCAGCCCTAACTCCACCCAACAACCATCAAAAAACCCCTTTAAGGGTTGTGACAAACATTGGCAAGCTCCCTCCTTTGCCATGTTGCCTCCTTAAGGCACTTGTCACCTCTTGACAGCCCTAAATCAAGCCCAACTGTGTGCTACGGCTTGCGACCTAGCACAACAACCCTCCTCCTGTAGAAAATAGCCTCCAAATGTTACTGAAACAGTCTCTAAACAACAACGTATTGCTCCTCCTATATTCGACCCAACAGCAAGCCTACTCGGCCTCTAAAACAACAAGCTTTGTCCTCATTTCTAGCTCAAAGATAGTTCGCTGCCACTGCAGCTCACTCGGCCTCCATAATAGAATTCGAACCCTCTTCTCGTGTTGTTTTGGCCTCTCCTTTGTTGCGGCTAGGTCTAATTTCAAAGCTCCTTTTCCTTGGGAGGATGTTGCACAAATGGATCTCCCAACACATCACATCACCCTCTATTTATAGCCGAAAGAGGGGCTCCAATGAATAGATGAAGAGACACATCTATTGGACAAATTTTACTTCAAGCCTACATGACTTGAAAACAAATAATTATTTGTCAACTTCAAAAATTCATTTCTCCACTTCTACAACTCGAAATTTGACGCTTCTTTAAGCGTTGGATTCTCCTTTCCGCCCTCTATCGTCTCATGCCGAATACGATTGGGTAAAAAACCCCATCCTTGGGTTCCGATCCCACAAGTGACCCTTGTGCCACTTTTCCCTCGAAACCCTAAACCCTAGGGCTTGGAGTACCTCCCAAGCTACACAAATAAATACTCCCTCTTAGCGAGGGAGTTACTTTCAAGACTAGGAAGTACTTCGTCATCATCATCACTGCTTGTAGCACTTTCCCAACTCCTGGCACTCATACTCACAACAATCCACGTACGGTGAACTACACTCTTCTTGGAAGTGTCGTTGTCATTGTTGGAAGCACCCTGCTTCTTCTTCTTATACTGTAACATCTTACACTCTCTCCATGATTCCTTCTTGGTAGTTGTAGGTGCACCCTTTCTCCCCACTGACCACGCGCTCTTCTTGGAATATAGAGTCTCCCTCTGACTCTGCAATCTCCCTCTTGAAATCGACTCCCTCTGATTCTCGGGAAGGTGTACCTTCTTCTTAGGAACCTATACCTGCTCCTCTAAAGCCTACATCTGCACCTACACCTGCTCTTGTTGCTTCTTTCCATGATCCACATGCTTTCCCGTCAACCTGTAGAGACCATTCTCTCCTCTGAGTACAATCCCATCGGACTTAGAGCCTCTGGGCCTGAGTCTTGCCTTCCCATCGTGGAACAAGACCTCAAACCCGTTCCTCTCGATCATCGAGACGGAAATAACGTTATATCTGAGTACTGGTACAAGCAGTACATCTTGGTTCGACATCACATCTCGTGTCTCCATCCTGAATGGCACAACAACCAATCCTCGGATCTCCAACTGACTCTTGTCGCCTAACACCTTGTGCAAATTCAAAGTCTCAAAAACCTCTTGTGACCCTTTCATGTCCTTTGTCGCACCACTGTCCACGTACCATCCATCCTCATTGACAGTACCCTGCAAGAAATGAGAAATCATAGAAAAGTCCTCCTCTTCCAATCTCCTGGGGAGATTATATATCTCAGTTGAAGTGGAAACACTGAGACCCTTCTTTCCTTTCCTCTTCTCATCATCTCCCTTCTTATTCATCGGGCATCTCAATGAATAATGACCCATCTCGCCACAGTTGAAACACTTGACTTTACTCAAGTCCCTTTTCTTTCCCTTCATTCACGTTGCAAGTGCCATGTCATCATCAAAAGACTTATTCTTTGGATAAAGATCCTCGTCTAACAACTTTTCCTGAATGAAGTTATTTTGGAGAATTTAGCATCTATGGATAAATACTAATTCTCTAGATAAGTAGTTGTATCTAGAACAATAGTTTAAAGTGTTTTAGACTTTTCCTATAAGCAATAGATAAGATGAAAAGATAGAGGGCCTACCTGTAGTTCCGCTTTCCTCTCGTCTCCCTTGTATTGATTCCATCGTGCTCCTTCCCGTACTTAATTTTCTTGAGAAGTACCCTGTAAACACAACAAAAGACAAAAACCGATCAAAGCATACGATCTATTGAATATAAGTGAAAGGAATCAGATACAATTCACACGCATAAGCATTATGAAACAATACAAACATATGGAAAAAGGTTCAAACACTTTATTAGATAGAAAAAGGAATTACAACCATCGGTGTCTGATTCAAAGCCATTCCTCCAGCTTGGATCTCATCCACATCACATCAAAAGCATGACAAACTTGTAGCATTACAATACTTGCTTCAAAGCCAAATATCATAGTAGCATTATCTCCTTACAATTCAACATAATCCAACCCCTGATCACTTAAGATGAGTGGTTAATTTATAGGAAGATGAAAGAGGTTTTGTCATTAATGGTGGCATTGAATGGCCTTCCATACTTAGAATTAGTTCCATGGAGGAAGGGATGAGAGGATAAGATGCACCTTAACTCATTCCTCATCCATTTTCGAGCTCATAGGAGTTGATAAGTGAGGGAAACTTCTAGATGAATACAAAAGATAAGAATATTCCCCAAATCCTATGTGAATTCCGCTCATTCTCGCCCAACGCAGGTGAAAGGAAGCCTAAGTGCTCTGCAGATTACCCTGGCAGTGGACTTAACTACTTTGCAGCGCACCTTCATAAGGGCTTACCTGCGTTGGTCCCTCTAGAGGCTATTTTTGGATGTCTTCAAGTCATGAAACTGTCTGGGAAGGAGGCATTGAAAGGGGTGACTTGTTTAGGGCATGAAGCAACTGAATTTAGGGTTTGATGAGCCCTAAAACACTGATCTGGATGTTGGGATTTGATGTTCCCAAATGGATCTGTAATAGCTGCCCCCTAAAGCATGAAGTCAGAAAAATTCCAATGTCGAATGAAATGGTTTACGATGTGATGAGGAGGTATCAAAGTGGAAGCTGACCTGCATCAATTACAATACATATGTCATGATATTTGATTTTACATGAATTGCTGAGAGAAGGCATACCCATGCTCAGCTCATAAACTTTCATTACATGTACATAAACAGTCATCTACAGATATAGACCCATGATCAGAATGACCATCAATGTAAATCCATTGTACATATGATTTAGTACTCCTGAAATCGCAACCCGGATGGATGAAACTAAATTTGGGGTCTTCAATCTCGTTCAACTGTTCGCTCAAGTATGAGTCTAACCATGTGAATATGTGATCTGAAGTCGAACATGGAAAGACACCATCTGATTACTAGCCAATGATGTAAGCTGTTAACAGATGCGAGAGAAATCATCGATAATGATAATGATTCTCACGAAACTGCAGTACATTCTGCGTGGTGTGAATGGATGATTTGATGTCGAACACCATACAAAGTCTTTCGTTGAAGGCCATTGATGTATGCCTATCGCCGAAAGCAAGAAACTTGCCATTGATGCATGCAAGCCTCAAGGTACTGAATGGGTGTTTCTAAGTCAACTTCTTGGATAATGAACTGATGTCGACAAGAAGCAACTCGTCGCAGGAGGGCCTTGATGTATCCCACATCGACATGAAACGAGTGTAGTGATTTTGAGATGGAATTTGACTGACGACACAAGGTTCAGGAATGGCGATCATGAAGATGAAAGTTTATGGTATTGCAAAAGACGAATTTTGACTGAATGACTTCTCTTGAACATGTCGGCGACACTAAAGTGAATTGGTAGCATTGACCCAAAAAAAAGTGTTGGATTGTATGATAGACCAATGTTGTGATAACCATCAAGCTAATAACCCAACCCAGATAGTCAAGGTGATGGAGTAAAAGTGTCATGTTCAAGAGCAACCTGCTACCATAAAGTGGTTTTCCCCTTTTCCCATTTTCCTCAGTCATTGCTAACGAGTACTTCTTTATTTTTATCAAGCTTGAGGAGGATAACATATGCTTGTTTTATAATTTCACCCTTCGGGTGAGTCCATCGTTATTTGATGTTTTAATGAGTCTAGCAAAGGTGAAACTTAGTCTTGTTTAGATGGACAAGTTTGTCGCTATTTGATGTTTTAACGAGTTTAATGACAAAGATAACTCGGTCATTTTCATGTTTAGAGAGTTTGAAAAGGGACGAAAAGAAACTCCACAAGTTCTTTTTCGTAAATCAATCTCTCAAGTCCGAAAAAGCGTAAAATAATACAAGAGAGATGTCGTTTCCAATCCATTAACGAGCTGAAAAAGACAATCGCTCGACAACCTTTTCATATTTAGAGAGTCTAAAAAGATCTTAAAAAGGATTCCAAAGGGGTTCCTTTTTCATTTTTAACAGAGCTCAAAAAAGAGATAAAAGTGTGCTCTGTGGTCAAAGGTACAACTTACAATCGAGCACGTTGAATTTTGCAAGTCAATTGTAAAACCTGCTCAAAACACCACCAAATGGATTAAAAACATTTGTTTCATAGGCAAAAATAAGCAAATACTAATGTTTACTCGATTAATTAACATGAAATAAATATAAAACAAGTTTTTACCATGACATTTTACCATTTGGAACTTACCATTCAATTTTGTGTTATGAGCTTAGCTTTTACCTTGATATTCGCCAGCTGATTGCGAAAGATTCTGTGGACCATTTCTCGAGCCGTCCGGACGAGGTAGGAACTAAAACTCTCTACTTTCTTTTCAATTCATTCTTTTGTCATTTCATGCAAATTTTAGGGTTTTTTTGGGGCCCCTGGGGTTTCATTTTTTTGCCCTAGGATCAGCGCAGGCTTTCACATCAAAAACTGCGCTGAAGAACCCCTAGATAGAAGGCTAGATGCTCTGCAGCGCACTGTCTCTGTGCGTTCGTTGCGCTGGGTGAGTTTCCCAAGTTTGTTTTAGCTGTTTGATCCGAAATTTGTCCTATTTTTTGCATGGAAAGGATCCTAATTTATCTTATGATTGTGTTTCAGGCTTTCATCGGATCAGAATGTCGATTACATGGTGAGAAAGAGAGCATGAAGAACAAGACATGGTTGCCCTAAACAACCTAGGTACAGTTGAGGCCCTCAAAAATTGTGGGTTACTCAAATACTTCAAGTTTTATGAGAGATTTTTCGGCATAAATCACATGATATTTCATTTTTCGACACGTTTCGAACCCACTAGTGTGGTTCATCGTCAGGACAAGTTGAAAAATCAGATCCAGTGTGCATGTTAAATACTCAAAGCAGAACATCCAATGGCTATAATCTTTGACTAGGCAACGACTATATTGACTAACTACTAACTTTGACTGGGAAACGACTAGTTAGATAGGACCCAGGGTATAACTATATTAAATTAAAAATTAAAATAAGTCAATTAAAGGGATGTATGAATTTACATAAAAAATTTAATAATTTAATAATTAATTTAATTTTATTATAAATATATATACATATATTAAATATTAAATTAAAATTAAATGATTATAATAATAGTTAATTATACATAAGAGGTATTAACTATTTATATTATTTTAATTTTATTATAATTTTATATATATTATATATATATATATATAATATAATAATAAATTTAAGTATTATATAGAATAAAACATAACATATTAAATTTAATAGATTTATTATTGTTTAATTAATTGATAAATTGCTTAATTATTTTAATTATAAATTAATAAAAATATTATTGTAGATCAATTTCAAAAGTCATAAATCTGTGAAGGATCCTATCGACCTTAAGGACATGAAAGGGGTATGTATTATTCCTTGTCCCTGTGGGACCCCCTATATGGGTGAGACTAGACGCTCCATTAATCAAATGATTAGTGAGCACGCAGCTGACCTCAAGCATATGAGAACCAAGTCTTCCGCTTTAACAGAGTATGCGGAGAAAACCAATCATGTTTGTATCGAGAAGGCCAGTGTTATTGCTAAAGTTTCGCAGTATGATCACTGCAAATTTAGGAAAGCCCTTGAGATTGAAGAAAGACTGAGCAATCTCAATAGAAAGGACAGATGGAAGATCAGTAGTTGCTAGGTCCTAGCCCTCTCTTCCTAGTCGTTTTCTTCCCTTCCTCCCCTCCGTCTTTTTTTAGCTTGTTCTTGTTTTAGTATAAGTTAGTTTCCCCTTGTTATCCCGTATCCTTATCTCATTGGCCTTTAGTCTTTGATGAGTTGTTTATATAATATGAGATATTGTATTAGTTATCTACTAATAATTTTAACTTAATTAATAAAAACAAAATTTATTGCTTTTGAAATCGATCTACGATAATATTTTTATTAATTTATAGTTAAAATAATTAAGCAATTTATCAATTAATTAAACAACTAAATAAATCTATAAATTTAATATATTATAGTTTTATTCTATATAATACTTAAATTATTTATTTTAATATATATATATATATATATATATATATATATATATATATATATATATATATAATATATATAATTAAAATAAATATAAAATAGTTAATACCTCTTATTTATAACTAACTATTAATTTAATAATCATTTAATTTAATTTATATATATATATATATATATATATATATATATATATATAATAATAAACTTAAATTAATTATAAAATTATTAAAGCTTTTATGTAAATTCATACGTCCCTTTAATTGACTTATTTTAATTTTTAATTTAATATAGTTATACCCCGGGTCTTGTCTAACTAGCCGCTTCCTAGTAAAAGTTAGCCGTTGGTCAATATAGTTGTTGCCTTGTCAAAGATTATAGTCGTTGGATGTTCTGCTCTGAGTATTGAACATGCATACTCGATCTAATTCTTCAACTTGTCCTGACGATGAACCACACTGGTGGGTTCGAAACACGTCGACAAATGAAATATCATGTGATTTACGCCGAAAAATCTCTCATAAAATTAATATGGATCACAGAAGCCTCAATTCAACAATACTTTAAGTTGTTCGGAATGAGGGAACAAATAGAACTATTGCAGTTCCTTGTTCGTGCATGAGATCCGACAGATCAAACTTTTCACATTAGGGACAAGATGGTCCATTTTACCATTGACGATATTTACTTTCTTGCCAGACTGTCGAGGTGAGGTGCCCCCATCTCACTTTCTGGATTTGCCTGTGGAGGTGAATCGGTGAGAGATTATATCAAACAATTTTGTCGACTAGGTACACAGCCTAGTAAGGATGGGAAAATAAATATCAGGGATGTAGATGCTTTAAGAAAGATCCTCTTCACTATCGGAAAATTCGCTGGCAGTGTGACACTACGTCTGCCGAACAGATCTTATATGAAGTATGCATTGGAGTGTCTAGAGCCAAAAGTTTTCAACTGGTGTGAGGTTGTACTTTCTTTGTTTAAAGAACAACTGACTAAGGTAAAAAGCGGTAAGACGAATTTCTGTTATGGTTTGATCTTAATTGCTTTTGCCTTAGAGAGAATCCCATTGATGCAACCACAACATGTGTCACTAGGTGTGGTTGGTCCTAGAGATCGTTGAATTGATGGCTCGACATGTGGGTCAATCAACAATCATTTTCTCCCTTGCGTTTTTTAGCTAGCTTGAGTGACAACATGTTGTTATTGAGAAGCATCCATACTCAGGAATGGATTTCTGTGGAGATCCAGATTTGATTCTACCAGTTGCAGCACAATGGGGTGCTATGGGTAAGTTGTTTGACCAAAAGTGTTTTTTGATTTTTTCAAGTTTCTACATGTTTTTGTGTTTTTCAATGTTTCCAAGACTAAACTAAAATTACTCTTATGCATACAGATGTGGGTATTGTTTGACCTGTGATAGACCAACAGGTTGCAGGTGGGCCAGTGCAAAGAAACATCGAGAGAGCAGTTCTCCAAGACTTGGATTTGGCCGAAACCTTAATAGAGTTGCAGGATCATATAGAGGGATTAACCCTTGGTATTTTGGATATCCGGATCGAGGAGTTACCTATGAGGCTACAATGCCACACTCTTGGTGTTCCTAACCGTTGGGCAAGGTTTTTGCGCATAATAGCACAGGCTGTGACCTGTTACCATGAGCACCACTAGATCTACTTAGGAGGTTTTGTATGCATTTTTGAGTTTTTGGGTCAGAGGACCAAATGTGTTTTGGGCACAAATTTTGTAAAAACTTTTAAAACACCTATCTATTTTACTTACAGAGTTTTCTATGGTTATATGCAATCCTATTCAACTGATGATGTGAATTGAAAATATTACTTTTACATGTGTCACAAATGTCTATTTCACATATAATTTACTAGAGAATCAGTTAATGTGTGAAGATTTTTGGAAATATGTTGATATTGAATGTGTTCAAAATGTCTTTCCAAAATACGAACTCTAAGGAACATACGAAAAATTGTTGGATTTCAAACAATATAAATGTTAGTTAGTTGTAGTACAATGAGCTGTGAGTCCATCCTAACGATGATTCGGCGAATGCCAAGTGAAATGGCATCAGAGAGTAGTTCAATCAATGCGCTATACTCAGCAATATTGTTAGTCGATCGACCGATACAAATCCCTTGGAAACTCGCTAACTCGCCACTTGGAGTGAAAATAGCCCATGCTGTAGAAGACAAATTCTGCATACTATGACTAGCACCATCGACATAACCAACAAAAGGTTCCGAAGACTCCGACATCTTTAACAAATGTAAGGCGGAGTACTAACCAGATAAAAATCTCTAAAATACACACACACACTCACGCAATGAAAGCATATATACAGTGAGTTTTACTACACTTAATCAAGCATAATAACATTTGAGGTACAACCTGTTTCAGGGCTGCGACAGTGGAATCCCATCATAATCTACTAACTCGTAGGCTCCTTTTGTCAGAACACACTTGACAACATAAGGACCCATCTACATTGGTTTGAATTTCTCTGCTCCAAGTTTATCAGCTTTCTAATAATAAAGCAAGACTAGATCTCCTTCTGAGAAGATACGAGGCTTGACATTTCTATCATATTTCCCCTTAATACGTTTTTTATGCGCTTTGTTAGCCAATGCGGAATCACGATGGGTTCATCCAAATGGATTAATTCCAAGAAACGCGCTTCTTCTTTAGAAGTGTCGGGTAACACGTCAATCGGGAGTTTGAGTGATGAAATTTCACATTGTATCAGTAAGATTGCTTCCAAACCATACACCAATTGAAAGGGTGTGAATCCAGTTGCATTTCTCACCAAGGTTCAATATGCCCACAAGGCAGAGTACAGGATTAAGTGCCAGTTTCTCTTATGAACCCCTATCATCTTTTGCAACATTCGCTTCAGGACCTTGTTGA
This sequence comes from Pinus taeda, assembly GCA_000404065.3. Lineage (NCBI taxonomy): Eukaryota > Viridiplantae > Streptophyta > Pinopsida > Pinales > Pinaceae > Pinus > Pinus taeda. The sequence goes on from APFE031067145.1 coordinate 36,342, forward strand.
TGGCCTCAACTTGTCCATTCACTTGCAAGTGTGATAGTCGCTAACTTAGCAATCAATTCAGCCATCATGTGATAGCAAAAATGCGACCCATGATCTATAAATATGGCTTGTGGTACACCAAACTGGGCAACCACATGGTTAAAAAAGAAAAGAGCAGTCGTTTCGCCACTGTTGTTCAATGTTGGCATCGCCTCAGCCCATTTGGTAAAATAGTCAACGACTACTATAATATACCCATGCCCCTCGGCTAAGGTAGGGTTACATGTCATAAAGTCAATGCCCCATTTGGCGAATGGGCCAACAACAACGACTAAATGCAATGGTGCAGGTGGTAATTTGGTTTTTCCATCATATATCTGGCATGCATGACAGCTTCTGACAATAATAATACAATCTTTAAATATAGTTGGCCAAAAGTAACCAACACGGAGAATTCTCTGTGTGGTTGCATATCTAGATAAGTGTCCACCACAGGCACCTGAATGGCAATCATTCAATGCTTTCTCGGCTTCCTCATGCGTGAGGCACCTCCGTAAAACCGTATCGATACCACGACGGTAAAGTGTGTCGCCAATGATCATATAATCTTTGGCTTGGTAACGAATACGTCGTTGTTGCGAGCAAGAGGTATCGCGCCGAAAAGTTTGGGTCTGGAGAAAAATCAGTATGTCTCCATACCATGCGTTAGATGACGAAATTAGAAACAGAGACTCATCCAAAATTGATGGTTCAGATGTTGAATCAATGGAGGTCGAGGGAAGGCCGCATAGTAACTCAACAAAAACTAGAGATTTCTTTGATTTGGACTTAATGAATTCCAAATCAAATTCCTGTAAAATAACTATCCATTTTGAATATTTTGCCCCCAACAATTGACATGACAAAATGTATGTCATAGGGTTGCAATCTTAAATGACAATTCTTTTTTGTAATAGGATATAATGGCGAAATCTTTCAACAACTTGCACAATTGCCAAAGCTAGTTTTTTAACATAAGAATACTTACTTTTTGTATCGTTGAGATTACGACTCAAGTTATAAATCGAATGTTCAATCTCTTTTTCTTCCTAAACTAAAACTATGCCAATGGTTGTATCTGCAGCGGCGAGATACAAGTAATAGTCATTTTGATAATTTGGAGAATACATTAATGAAGCTCTAATAAGGGTATCTTTAAGAGAGTCAAAAGAAGCTTGCACAACCTAATCCCAATGAAAGGGTATCTCCTTTTTCAAAAGACGTGTAAAACCTTTAGCCATTTCAGCATAATTAGGAATGAACCTCCTCAGAAAGTTGGCTTTCCCTTGAAGTCTCTGTAACTGTAAAAGATTTGAAGGTGGAGGCAAATCCAGAATTGCCTTAACCTTTAATGGGTCGAGTCGAATCCCTTCTCTAGACACTACAATCCAAGCAATCGACCAGAACCAACGCAAAATACACATTTGTGCGGATTGATTTGTATCTTGTAGTGTCGGCACCGTAAAAATATTTCTATCTAATGTTGCGGGTGATCAGTCCGCTTTCGTGAATGAGAAGGTAAATCGTCAAGGTATGGTTGAACAATGCGCTTGATGTCATGGAAAGCATAATTCATTGCCCTCTAAAAAGTAGCCCCAGCATTCTTCAAATTGAATGGGAGTTTCCTATAAGCAGATGTGCCCCATGGACAAATAAAATTTATTTTCGATTGGTCCTGTGGGCGTATATTGATTTGATTGTAGACGGAAAATCCATCCATAAACGAAAATATTTCGCATCCGACACATTCGTCAATAATTTGGTCGATAAAAAGAGTAGGATAATTGTCTTTTGGACATGCCTGATTTACATCCCTATAATCGACGCACACTCATATTGTTCCTTGTTTCTTCATGACAGGAACAATATTGGAAACTCAATTAGTAAGAAGAACAGGGTAAATAAAACCAACCCACAAAAGTTTTTGAACTTCTGCTTTAATTGTAGCGGCTTTCTTTGGATGAACAGATCAAAGTCGTTGTCGAACTGGCTTGACATCAGGGTACATTTTGATTTCGTGTTCAACAATACTAGAGTCAATGCCCGACATCTCCTCGTAAGACCATGCAAAAATATCTCTAACTTCACGAAAGAGAGTATGGTAATTATCGAGTTCTGATGGAAAACAAGATTTGCCGACATGAATATTCTCTACAATATTACGTTTGGTCGAAATATTAATAGAAATCGTTTCTTCAATATTTGACAGGTTTCACTAAGATTCTATTGTGTCTATGAAAACTGAATTCGATAGGAAATCAACGACTGACGGGTGGTTTAGTTCATTTGAATAATCTTCAATGTCATCTGGAAGATGGGAACGATGATGATAACCTTCCCATGGTTCTTCTCCTATCATCATTGATTGGATGATTCCTTCATCCGTAGAATGTATACGTGAAAAAAGACCCGAAGAAGTACCATATTCTAATGAACGGTCTACCCATACAATTGTTGAGTGCAGATTTTGGTTTGTCGCATAAGCTCAAAAAATTGATTGCGATGATGATTCAATGGAGCTTAACGGCATCACCTCAATATTAATATCAACTTCAACCTTGTTGGTAATCCTCCTTAAATCAGATGAGTTGGAGGAAATCATGTTGTAATTCTCTACTCTTGCCACTTCCGCCAAATCAGATGGTGACGGTAGGGTAAAAGTACCCATTAGGGAAGGATCTTTAAAGAGACCTACTCCAACACTTTGAAGTGACAGCGGAGGTCCATGTACCAACGGAATGCTTTCCATAGCCTGTGAACTATTAGCAAAGAAGGCTATCTGATCAATGACTGTGATTCCACCCTTAAAAGGGAATGCAATAGTACAAAAGTACGTAGAACCACAGCAGCCATAGCATATACCCATGGCCTTCCTAGTGAAATGTTGTAATTGAGGGGTCCATCAACTACCTCAACTTCAATAGTAACTATTTTTCCCCCTAGTTCAATTTGCAGGTTACTCAAAATCCCACAAGGAGTATAAGTTCTTCCATCAAAAGCTTTCAATGTTGTTGGTGATCGTGACAACGTCGGTGAACCAAGTCTTTTCTAGCAGCTCATTGACATAATGCAAGTAGATGCCCCCTCATCAATAATAGTTCGGTGAACATTCTTATTGAGAGATTTTACTTGAATTAGGAAAGCCAACTACGTCGGTAATTGTGGTGTATATCCCGCATGGTTAAAAACCACAAGATTAGAATCCGTAGGATCTATTCCGCCAATTGCTGACAGTAAAGCCTGCATCTGGGAGAGACAGCTTTGCAACACTTTGAGTGTCGACATAGTAGAAGGTGATTGAGAAAGATCTTCCAGTATGTTATAATTCTGAGCTGCTCGAGCCCGAGGGTTAAATGTCGATTTGTGCACAACTCCCTTTGGTGGTTTTATTGTCAATTCTAATACAATGGGTGGAACATTTTCAGATGAAATCGAAGTCGAAGGATTAGGTTGATCAGTGGCCTGATTATTCAACAATGACAGTGGAGTTCCATAATCTTTGTTTCTTGTTGACACCAAGACTTCATTTGTGGTTTTGTGATGGATAACATGAGTACTTGGGATGTGGAAGCATGGTCTTTTGCAACCAAATATGTCTCCGGGTTTGGAAATGGATCTATCAACATTGTCGATCTGTTTGAAGCCTTTAAAAGTTTAGATACCTCAGAGCGTTGTGGACAATCTCTTGCAAAATGCTCGTCATTACAAATTAGACATGGATAACGAGGTTTCCTTCCCGAAGCAGAGGAATCAAATGATTTCTCTGGAGGGGAATTATATTGTTTCTTTTTGTTTTTCCCTTTTTTCTTGCTTCCTAGTTGCTTTGGATTTTTGCCTTTGTCAAATGACACAACATTAATTTCAGAGGCAAGAGTATTTTCTGATGCATTGGTAGTCTGATTGGAAATGGAAAGAGTTTGACCAGATTGTCTTCCTATCGTTTGCGTGCTCGAAAAATCAATCACATCATCACCGGCATGAGAGTACTTACTCGATTGTGGAGGAGGGGGAACAGTGAAAGCTGGTCGATGTGCATTGGAAATTTTATCATAAAGCGTGCCAGATTGTGTGTAAATCAAATCCAAGTATTGGGCATGAGCAATTACTTGCTCTTCTGTGACAACTCCACCTTTTGCCACATCCTCGGTTATTGATGGCAACAAGGATTTTATGAACCACTCAGCTGAACACTGATCGGGAACATATGTCTTAACCATTCGATGACGACGCCGCCACTCATGAATATGATTTGATATATCGATAGTAGTATTCTATTTAAAGTTGGTTAGGAGTTCTGTTCTAGTCTCGTATCTGATGGGTAACCGGAAGTGGGTCAAAAATGTAGTGGCTAAAGTGGTGAAATTGTCGAAAGAAGCTCTTGGTAACTCAATGTACCATTTAGCAGTTGGACCAGTAAGTGTTCTTTGGAAAAGATGAAGTCTAACTGAATCATCATTTAAGGAGTTTGATGAACACCACAAATGAAAGGTCATGACATGATTTGATGGGTCTTCTCCAAGATTTTCGTTAAATTTCGGAATGTCAGATGGTAACTTATCCGGAATTATCGGCCACCAAGGTGCATATAAGATAGGATCATTAGTGAGTTGATTTAAATCTGGTAATTCTAAAGTTGCTACAAACGACAACTGTCGATTCAATTCAGGTTGAGCATACCCAGGATATGATAGAATTTCCTAAGCAATAGGTCTTTGCATACCAACATAGGGCATCTGCATTTGGTAACCTAGGTATGGTTGTTGTTGAACAAAACTAGCATAAGGTGGTTTTTGATAACCAAGTTGAATGTGTTGTTGTCCTTAACCTGCAAAGCCTTGTTGACCAGGACCTTGGTAAGCTTGAGATCGACCAAACCCAGGTTGAGCCTGTTAGACAAGTCCAAATTGGGGTTGGAATAGCTAGAATTGGGGTTGTTGAAATTGAGGCTGCCACGGTTGTTGAATCAACTGTTGTTGTTGCTGGTACAACTGTTGTTGATTTAACGGTTGTTGTTGCCCAACAATGAAAGGTTGGCCAGGTTGTGAATACACTATACCAGTGTAAGTTTGGGTCAGTCCATATAAGGGTATACTAACCCGAGGTTGTTGTTGAACCCCAAAAACAAGTGGTTGTTGTACAACAATCTGAGGAACTTGAACTTCTTGACCTGAAACTTGTGGTTGTGAGGTAGAAGGACCAGTTTGTACTGGTTGAAATACAATAGTTTGAACTTGTGACTGTGGTACAGTAGTAACAACAGGTGTAGTAGGAATAGCTGACACAGTTTGCATTGGTTGTGTTGGATACACAAGCCTTGGTTGAACTGGCATTGTTGGATGCCATTGACAAACTCTAATTCCAGGTTGACTTGAATATTGCAGGATATTACCATATGATGGTCCTCCAGAATAAGGAGGATATGGTGAATAAGCATATTGCTCTCCATATGGTGGCAATACAGTGTTTAATGGATACATAGGTCTTTGTTGACCAGATTGCCCAGCTTGATATTGATATGCAGGATCAAATTGTTGAGTTCCCATTAGACAAAAACCAGGTAAAATTCCAGTTGAGGACATGGGTGATGACCATGGTGTAGAAGCAACCCCTGAGTGGGTTCCAAACACTGATTGGTAACCAACCAAGACGGACGATTCACCATACCGGTGCGACTCAGGTACAGTCTGAGATGTTGACAGTTGTTCAGCCATAGTTCACTGACCCAAAAGTTGTCCTAAAGAATCGACGGGTACTTGAAAATAAGTTGGATCAAACGGAGCGGAAAAATGAGGAGTATGCAGGTAAAGATAAAGCCTAGTTCCAAAGTGGAATGGGGTTCCAGGTGTAGAATCTTCTTCCAATTCTTCCTCTATAGCAATTAAACCTGGTGGAAGAACTTCACCGTCAGGCTCGTAAAAGATTTCTGGTGGTAATAAAGTTTAAGTTTTAGTAGTTACTGATGTCTGAGGGGTAACCGATTGATCGTCTTCCGGTAAAGTAACAACTTATGAATGTTCAAATTCAAAGTCCATATGTTCGGGTAAATGAACAACAGTTTCAGAAGGAGGTTCTTGAACAACTTTAGGTTCCGATGTAACTTCTATTTGAACTGGGATAGGTATTGGATTAACCTCTGGTTGAACTGATTTAAGTTCAGAAGTACTTTCTTGTTGAGCAACTTCAAGTTGAGGATCAACTTCTTGTTGAACAATGTCGGTTACTGTTTCACTAGGATCAATGCTAATGTCCTCAAGTAATTGTGAAACTTCTTCTTCAGAAATGGATGTATCGGAAATGGTTGGAGTAACTGGAGTCTCAGTACTTACCGAAATACATGATTCAAGTAATTCATATGAAGAACTAGGAGTTCTTGATGTACTAGACTCAGTTAAGCGAGACCGATTTGCCCGAATAGGTGTCGCTTTGGGTGGCAAAGGTGGTTTGCTCGCTGTTCTCCGCAAGCGGCGGAGTAAGGGTTTTATGTTCCTCCATGATTTCTGATTAATTTCATTATCAAAAAAGAAATAAAAAATGGGGTATACTAGGCAAAAGGTTTACCAAGCAACTGTGAACTGCAGAATACCTCTTGGCAAACCAAGAAGTATGGGCAGGCAATCTCCCCGAATGTTGTGTTTGGTGTATCACAGTTTACAAGGCGGCTGACTCGGTTACGTAAGGATGGATAGCAACCTAGAGTTGTGCTCCCGTATATACCCGAAGGTACATGGAGGCCCAGCTTGTATAAGCATTGTCTAATGCAAAACCGCATAATGAGAGCATTCCCATATACTTTACGTACTATAACACCACCCTATATACCCGAAAGTACGTGGACAAGCTACGATATACTCACGTACGTGGAATTGAGGTATCACACTTGGGATGTATTGCAGACAAGTTAGCGACAACTGCTTTGTTTTACGATGCCAGAACACGTCTCTAGCCTAGAACCACTAAATATTCTCGTTAATGACAATGCTCCATTAGGTAAATTGATGTTAATTTTAAGTTTATCTTGCTTAGGAATTTGCCTTTCAAGTTCTCCGCGTGATGTATTATGAAATTCCTAGGAATGCAACTATCATGATAAGCATTCTTTCCATTCAATTTAACGATGAAAATCCTAGGTACTTAGGGACAAAGCAATCAGATTTCTTTTGATCAAAGAGCAAAGAGCACAATCTAAATGCAATTTCCCAACACTATTCTGATGAGCACACACAAACTTTTCAACGCAACATGCATGTATTTCTTTTCGATTTCCTTAATGTGAATATGAACAAAAGGAAATATGCACATACAATCAATCAATCTTACATAAGAACGAAGACTTTTACAACAGTTCTAATTCGAAGGAAGAGAAGACTTTACGACACTTTCTTTCAAATGAAGATTAATGAATTATATCCTAACTTTGACTATTGATCAATAATGACAAAGAAAACATGAAGGAACATTAAACAATCCAATCAAGGATGGTCTAACCAGGAGATAAAAACTCATTTTCTGAGACATAACATTCATTGATCAATCAACAAACAATCAAACATAGAAAAGTTGGCAAAAACTATTTCCAAAGGTGGGAAAACTGATCCTAGGAGGATCAGCGCAGCCCAGAGTTGGAGACAGTGTGCTTCAAAGCACTATCCCTGAGCCAGGGGTGCTCTACAGCACACTGTGTCCCTCACAAGCCTGCGCTAGTGATAGTAAGCCATTTCAAGAGGCAATTTGACACAGTTTTGACCAATTTTTCAATGTAAACAACTAAATTACAATCTATGAACACAAATAAGGTCTACAAGGATGTCTTAGGAGGTGGATAAGCTACAAGGAAAGGTGATTTTTCCACAGTATGGTCACCAATTTGTTTTGGAGAATTTAGCATCTACGGATAAATACTAATTCCCTAGATAAGTAGTTGTATCTAGAACAATAGTTTAAAGTGTTTTAGACTTTTCCTATAAGCAATAGATAAGATGAAAAGATAGAGGGCCTACCTGTAGTTCCGCTTTCCTCTCGTCTCCCTTGTATCGATTTCGTCACTCCTTCCCGTACTTAATCTGCTTGAGAAGTACCCTGTAAACACAAAGACAAAAACCGATCAAAGCCAAATCTCATAGCAGCATTATCTCCTTACATTATAACATAATCCGGCCCCTGATCACTTAGATGAGTGGTCAATTTATAGGAGGATGAAAGAGGTTTTGTCATTAATGGTGGCATTGAATGGCCTTCCATACTTAGAATTAGTTCCATGGAGGAAGGGATGAGAGGATAAGATGTACCTTAACTCATTCCTCATCCATTTTCGAGCTCATAGGAGTTGATAAGTGAGAGAAACTTCTAGATAAATCCAAAGGATAAGAATATTACCCAAACCCTATGTGAATTTCGCTCATTCTTGCCTGGGGAAAGTGAAAGGAAGCCTAAGTGCTCTACAGAGCACCCTGGTAGTGGACTTAACTACTCTGCAGTGCACCTTCATAAGGTCTTACTTGCGCTGGTCCCTCTCGAGGCTATTTTTGGATGTCTTCAAGTCATGAACTATCTGGGAAGGAGGCATTCAAAGGGGTGACTTGTTAAGGGCACGAAGCAACTGAATTTAGGGTTTGATGAGCCCTAAAACACTGATCTGGATGTTGGGATTTAATGTGCTTAAATAGATCTGTAACAGAAGTCATCCCGCAACCTATCCTAGTCTAGCAACTTCTCCTTGTAAATGATCCCTTTGATGAAGGTCTTCCATTCCTCGGTGAACCCTTTCAAGGCAATCCTTACCATATCTCCATCTGAGATAGTCACACCGATGGCAGTAAGCTCATCTTTGACCTGAGATAATCTCATCAGATACGAGGTCATGCTTTCACCCTTTATCATCTTGGTGGATTTCAAATTATCCTCCAATACTAGTACCTGGTTCTCGTTCTTATTCTGGAACAAATTTTGAAAAGCCATCCACATCTCAAGTGCATTGTTCTTCTTAGACAAATGAGGTACTAAGGCATGCTTCACACCATCTAGGATGATCAATCTCGCCCTTGCATCCAAATCTTCATATATTTCTAGCTCGTAGGGTTGGTTGGCTTCTTGATCTCTTTCTCGGCGAACTTTCAGTTCTTGTTGACCTGCAAGACCAACTTGATCCTTTCCTTTGAAGGAGTATAGTTGGATAGCCCCTCCAACCTGTCATCATACCGGAGACCTGCCTGCAAATTCAACATTGTAGTGATCCCTTCACTTACAATGTGACAAACTCCCTCTCACGTTGTACTTGGATGTGTACAACTATGATTCACTGACTTCTAAAGTAGCTCAAACTTTGCTCTGATACCATATTGAATCTCCATGATCTTGGGTCTAGGTTAGAATCTTAAAATCTATGATGCTACCAAACCAACAATTTCAAGAAGAACTACTTTGCACAGTGGAAATATAAAGCAGGTAATCACATATGCACAAGTGTACACAATTTTTAACAAATATTGTACAATAATATACAACCCAATCTTTGTTATATTAAACCAAATCTGAGTAATACAACAGTCTATGGTATACAGGATACAATGACAAACTTCAATGCAGCTTCTATGTCGTATCTTGTCCTACCGGTCCTTCGCTTCCATACTGCTCACTAGTTGCCCCTTAGTCCTTCAAAGGACAACACATCGAGACTCCAAGAGGGTTGCCAACTAACACTTCTGTAGAGTGTACACAGGTTGATCCAATCTTCTCTCTGGGTAGGCCTAATTCCCGATCTCCAAAATGCCTTCTCGTAGCCTTTTCCGTTCATCAAAGAACTACTAATAAGGCTACAAACTTCACCCAATGATGTAGCATCCAATGTCCTTCTTGTATGTTGCTCTAGTAATTGCACCAATGAAGACACATTATCACCCAATCTCGCCTCCATATTGGCTCCCACGGGCTGGCCAAACAATATGATCCAAATTGGTCGCTGCTTGACCCAATGTTTCTGCACAAAACACTGTTGTAAATTATGTTTGACTTCGATGTTTGTGACAGTCCTGGTTAGGGCACATGCTACAACCCTAACTCCACCTAACAATCATCAAACAAGCCAATTAAGGGCTGCGACACACCTTATCACGCTCCCTCCTTTTCCATGCTGCCTCCTTAAGGCACTTGTCACCCCTTGACATCCCTAAATCAAGCGTAGCCATGTGCTATGGCATGCGGACTAGCACAAAAACCCTCATATAGCAAATAACCTCCAAACATTACCCAAACAGTCTCTAAACAACAACATATTGCTCCTCCTATACTTGGCCCAACAGCAAGCCTACTCGGCCTCTAGAATAACAAACTCGATCCTATTTTCTAGCCTAAAGACAGTCCGTTGCCACTACAGCTCACTCGGCCTCCATAACAGAATTCAAACCCTCTTCTACATGTTGTCTTGGCCTCTCCTTCGCTACGACTATGGATAATTTTAGAGCTCCTTTTCCTTGGGAGAATGTTGCACAAATGGATGCTCTCAACACATCACATCACCCTCTATTTATAGCCAAAAGAGGGGCTCCAACGAATAGATGAAGAGACACATCTCTTTGACAAATTTTACTTCAAGCCTACATGACTTGAAAACCAATAATTATTTGTCAACTTCAAAAATTTATTTCTCCACTTCTACACCTCGTAATTCGACGATTCTTGAAGTGTTGGTTACTCCTTTCCACCCTATATCATCTCATGCCATCACATCTATAAATGTGCTACCGGAATTTCCCCAAACACGACTGGGTGAAAACCCCATCCTTGGGTTCCAAGCCCACAAGTGACCCTTGTGGTGCTTTTCCCTCCAAACCTTGAACCCTAGAGCTTGGAGTACCTCCCAAGCTACACAAATCAACAAAGAGAGAGATAAATAGCCCACAATTTCGGTCTTTTCCTTTTTTCCTTCTTCTCCAAACTTTCACTTCTTTTAGCCTCCTTTCCTGCTTCGCACTTTTCTAGCTCTTTCTTCTGTATATTGAACTTGTGTGGAAGTGAGTGAATGCTCCAAATGAGTTCGATCTGCTTTTATATATAGGCTTGAGGTGAGGTCGAATTCTCCTGTTTGAGGCCAAATTCATCTCCTTGACGCTGACTTGGTGTGGAGGTGTCAAATACGTAATTTGACTCAATAATAAATCTTTTTACATCATTCAAAAGCTGAAGAATGGCCTCATAAAATGTACAATGACTCTAACGACTCAATATAAGTCTTATGAATCCACAACGGGTATGTTAACTAATAAAAGATGCCCCAAGCATGAAACCCATGCTTTAATAAGACATTGCAATAATAATAAAAAAATATTTTTCATTCTTTTGACAAGTACATTACATAATAACTCAAATACATTTATGAAGACCGAACCTAGTTACATTTTTCAACAACCTAAAGTGCCATATAAATGTGACTCACCTATCTTTGAAATATTGTGTGGAAATGATTGTGACATATTTGTACTTCCAAAACTCAAAGGAAACATTATATTTCTAGTTTTTTCTACCTTGGATATAAGCCTTCTACTAGGAGGTTTGTAAAAAATATAACTTGTCACTTGAAATATCACATTATAGTCGTGTTCCGTCAATTTACCTACAGTAATGAGATTGTGCTTTAATTGTGGAACATAATAAACATCATGTATATATTTTTCCGAATTTTGTTTAGTAAGAATAGGGACAATACCTTTCCCTTTATCTTTCATACAAGAAAGATCACCAAGAGTAATTTCATATTTTATAGAACCATCGATGCAGGAAATCAGATCTTTGCTACCTGTCATATGGTAGTTGCAACCACTGTCCAACAACCAAAGGTCCTTGTTTAATTGTCTTCAGAAACATGACACGAAAGAAAAATGGCTCCAAAGGATTCTCCTTCATTGTTGTAGATATGGACACTGCCTCTGTGTTGATTTGACTATTTCTTTCGTAATTCATGTTCATAGTGTCCAAATTTCATGTAGTGATAGCACTCAACATTAGGTTTGTTAATGCATTTGTTTCTTCTGTGTCTAGTTTTGTGAGAGACTCAATTTCCCTGGTTGTTCTAGTGTGCAACCTTCTAATGCATGAGAATGTTTTGTAGATCTACCTTTGCCTTTGCCTCGCATGCTTCTGCCTCTATATCCTCTTCTAAGAGAGGTTTATGCCTTGAAATCTTGTTTCAAGGATCCTTCTTCTAGGTTAAGTTGTGTCTCATGTGACAGAAGCGATCCAGTCAACCAATCTACTGACGACAATGTAACATCCTTCGTCTTCAAAACTGTTGTTAGAACCATTTCAAATTCTTTTGAAAAATGTTCAGAGAACCTTTTAAACGATCTTTTGATCTACAATCATTTCACCAATAAGCCTGATTTGATTGACGGTGACCATGAATCTAGTCATGATCTAATCAACATTCTATGTGTCAGTGATTTTTAGGGTTTCAAACTAAGTCCTGCATGTCTGTAGTTTCACAGTTTTAACTATATCATTACCTTGATATGCAGGTTTGAGAATATCCCGAGTTGTTTTAGCTGTTGTTGCACTAGTTATTTTGTTGAATATAGAGTAATCAACCGAATTCTAGATCCAACACTTGGCGCAGTGCTCCTTCCTTCCCTATTTGGAAACTATGTCTTTCTAAGCATTGTTCATGGTTGCTAATGGTTCTTGGGTTGGCTCAACATAGTTATTCTGCAATGTATCCCAAAATTTTTGGGCTTACAGACAAGTCCATGGGACTACCCTCTCATCATTGGGAGGCCATGGTTGGCCACAACAAATGCTTACATTAGCTACAGAGCTGGGAATATGACAATCAAGAATGGGCATATGTCCAAACAATTTGTCCTATACCCTCCTTCTCAACCTACCCTAGAGCATGATTTACCTTTATGGTTAGAGGAGGAAGAAGATGAAGTTTATTCTACCCAACTTTATGCTTTGGAAGAAATAATAGGAGGAGGATAATAAGATAAGGATGACTTAATTGAACACCTGCTCCAAAGTCCAACTCCTAGTTCACTACAATTAGAAGAAGAAGTAAGGGAAACCCAGAGCAATCATCCAGTTGACTTGTGCTTGGCCAATTCCAACCCACTCCATGTCAAAACCATATAATTTGGCCCAAAGAAAACTTTGAACATTAATCCATCTCTTTCTTCTTTAGAAGAAGAAAAGCTATGCAACAGGTTGAGAGAAAACCTAGAAGCCTTCGCTTGGAGTTATAAGGAAATGACGGGAGTACACCCCTTAGTGTGTACTCACCACATATACATCAAAGAAGGTTGCAAGCCAATCAGGCAACCACAAAGGAGGATGAATCCATCTCTTAAAGACATAGTCAAAGAAGAACTGTAAAAACAGGTAGATGCATGATTCATTTACCCTATCTCAGACAGTGAGTGGGTCTCTCATTTAGTGTTAGTTCCTAAGAAAAATGGTAAGTGGAGGATTTGTGTTGATTATAGGGAGTTGAACAAAGCCACAAAGAAGGATCATTTTCCCCTACCCTTCATTAACCAAGTGCTAGATGGCCTGATAAGGAAGAAGTTCGTTTCTTTCCTAGATGGATTCAGTGGGTACAACCAAATCCAAATCTGCCTAGAAGACCAGGATAAGACCACATTCACCTGTCCTTGGGGTACTTTTGCCTATAGGGTCTTTCCTTTCAGCCTATGCAATGCTCCTGCCATTTTTCAGAGAGCAGTGTTAAGTATTTTTGTTGAATTAGTACATGATGCAGTGGAAATCTACATGGATGACTTTACACCTTATGGTCGTGATTTTCAAGAAGCCCTGACTAACCTAGGCAAAGTATTATACAAATGCATTGAAATGAATCTATCTCTCAGTCCAGAAAAATGTGAATTCTTAATGACTGAAGGGATTGTGCTAGGTCATTCAATATCTCAAGAAGGACTACATGTGGACCCACACAAAATAGAAATCATCCAAAGGGTCCCACCTCCACAAAAGCAGAGAGATGTCAAGAGTTTCTTAGGGTTAGCTAGATACTACCAAAGGTTCATAAAGGACTTCAGCAAGTTGGCCTCTCCTTTGTTTGGGTTGTTGGCCAAAGATTCTAAGTTTATATGATCAAAGAGTTGTCAAGAGGCCTTAGACATTCTAAAGGGTAAGTTAACTATTGCACCAATCCTTAGAGGCCCAAATTGGGCCCTCCCCTTTTATATTCATGTTGATGCCTCACACAAAGCCATAGGAGCAACCTTAGGTCAGGAAGAGGAGAAATTACCCTATGCCATCTATTTTATCAGTAAGAACCTGTCAAAGGTTGAGCTAAACTATATTGTGACTGAAAAAGGAACTCCTAGCTGTTGTGCATTCATTGAACAAATTTAGGCATTACATTACAGGCTATCAAACATTTGTGCATACTGATCATGCTTCAATCAAATATCTAATGAAAAAACCAGATGTGAATGCTAGAATTATAAGATGGTTTCTTTTATTACAACAGTTTGATCTAACTATTGTTGATAAGCCTGGTTAAGTAAATGTTGTTGCTGACTTTCTATCTAGAATGAATCTTCCTGCATGTGAATAAGGAATGGTGGATGACCAGTTACCAGATGAGCATTTGTTTTCTATTTAGTTCTCTCCCCATGGTTTGTTGATATAGCAAACTATTTGGTATCAGCACAGTTCCCACCAAACTTGCCCTCCAAAGAAAAGAGCAAGATAGTCAGAAAGAACGTCCCCTTCACCTGGATTGGGGGAAATCTGTTCAAATTTGGCCCAGATCAAATCTTAAGAAGGTGTGTAAGGGAAGAGGAAGCCTTTGACATCCTTCTAACCTGTCATGATGGGCCTTGTGGAGGTTACTTTGCAGCAAAGAGGATAGCATTCAAAGTGTTGGAAGCAAGCTATTATTGACCTACTCTTCATCAGGATGTGAAAAAGTATATTAGTCAATGTGATCGATGCCAGAGGATGGGAAATCCTACTTCAAGTGATAAAATTTTCCTCCTTCGTTAGGCCTATCAACCCTACTTCAAAGCAAAAACAACATAACATTGTGTGCACTGATTATTTGACTAAGTGGGCTGAAACCAAGGCAATTAAGGCAGCAACAGAAGAGAAGGTGGTTGGGTTCTTAAGGGAGAATATATTCTACAAATTTGGGTACCCTACAGAGCGAGTCACAGACCAAGGCAGCCAATTTACCTCTAGCATGATTGAAGAACTGCTCAACCATCACAAAATCAAGCATAGGATCTCCACTCCTTATCATCCACAAGCTAATGGGCAAGTGGAGGTGACTAATAGGGCACTAGAGAACATCTTAACCAAGGTAGTGAGCAGCAACAGGAAGGAATGGGCAGAGAGACTAGTTGAGGCCACCTGGGCCTATAATACAACATGGAAGACCACCACTGGATTTACACCCTATGAGCTGGTCTATGGGAAAAAGGTTTTGCTACCCATTGAGTTTGAATATAACACATTGAGGATGGCAGCCCAACTAGATTTGGATCTCAATCATGCACAACAAGAAAGGTTGCTCCATTTGAATAGCTTGGATGAATTCAGAATGCAGGCCCTCCTACATACAAAGATAGTTCAGCTTCAAAGGAAGATCTGGCATGACAAACATATCAAGGAGAAGCAATTTCAAGAGGGAGACTGGGCATTGTTATATGATTCCATTCCATTGCTAGTTAATGGATACTGATTGAAAATGTACAAGAGGCCTTCATCAAAACAAGATTTCATTGACAATATCAATAAAACAGTGATGATGGTGGAGCAAGTTTCAGCTCCTCCCTCACCAAGTCACTGAAAAAGGAAAAAAGAATAAGGATTCAGGTGAAAACCTCCATGAAGCGTTTGAGTCCCATATTTGGGTTGAAAACCTGATGAGGCAGCCCAAGGATGAGAAAAATGAAAAGGATAAAAAGATCCCTGGGTGAAAACCTTCCTTGAGGCACCTAGGGCAGATATCTAGGGTGAAAACCTCTCTGAGGCAGCCTAGGTGTTTTTTTAAATATATATATATATATAAAAGAAAAAAACATAATTGTTATTTGCAGGTGGGTGAGAAAGACAATCAAGGAGCAAAGAGAAAATCCAAAGGGAACCCTGCCTTACATATATTCATCTCATCCACTCCTTACCATGCATCCCTCCATCAATTCCATTGTTTTTTACTTCATTGCTTAAATTCAGGTGAAGATTGTGTTTTCTACAGAATCACCTCATCCATTACCATCACCCATGCATCCACACACACTCCTACTCCCTATGTCCATTCATTATAGCATCCTCACAGCACCAGCTAGCAACATGATCAAGAAATTCTAAGGGAGACCAAACATTGCCAATGATGATACAAGAGCTCCACAGCAGCAGCACCAGCAGCAGACCTCCAGTCACAGACACCTCCAAATAAGCCATCAGTAGACAGCAGAGGAGGAAGAAGAATGACCATGCAGCAAATAAACAACGCAACACCTCTGATCTTTGACAACTGCAGCATGGCATCAAGACCGCATGTAAGTATCCCACTCACTCACTCATATGCATCATTTGATCAAAAGTTGTAAAGGTTAAGAGATAGTTGGTTTATAAGTGAAAAGGTGGCAAAAATGAAATTCTTTAATAAGTCAAAAGGGAACGCAAGAGTCCATAGATACAATATTGTTATGGCAACCATTTGATAATGCTTGAAGAATGAAGACTTGGGGTAGAAACACCAGTTCACCAAAGACTCAGCATACCCTATTTCTTGAGGCAATCACTCAGATTCTAGAAACAAAGTAAAGGAAGGGAATTCCCAATAGTTAGCTCACCATGGTTTCATCAAAATCCTCATTAAGGATGCCCTCCAAAACCTCGGGATCCCTATAACATGGTCAGTATTTAGAGACTTACCAGCAGAGGATGACATCAAAATCGTCACCTATGATGTTAGTCCTTTTGTCAGTAAGGAGGAGGCAAAACAAGAAAAAGAAGATACAGAGCTCGATGGGGATGAGATGGAAAAAGAAGAAAGACAAGGAGGATGATGCTAAAACAGAGGAAGAAACTGATGGAGATGAGAAAGAACAAAAAAAGGAAAAAGATAAGAAAAATAGAGAGGACAACCGCAGGAAAACGAAAACCAGCTAGCATGTATGGCCAGCCTCTCCTTGGAGGCCATCCAGTGTAGGATGCCAACGAAATCCTATGATCTTTATCTGAGAGAACAATGACTGCAATTTTAGATTAAAAGATTAGCACAAAGGGGCACCATGCCATTTCAGGACTCCAGGTAGTTTATTGATCTTTGTGATCAAACTGCACTAGACGATAGGGCCAAAATGGCTGAGTTTTACTTGCACAACATGGCCCTCACAGACATGAATATTTAGGATTCTAATGTAGAGCTAGGCCATCTATGGTTGATGGCTTTGGCATCATTGATGAACCATGAGCAGTCAAGCGCTGCAGAGATGAAAAGAATATTGGCGAGGGAGCAAAATGAACCTCTTTTCATCAGAACTGAAAAATCAAATCCCATGGCCCTAATCAGAACCCATAATCTAATTGCAAATGATCCTCCGCTGGCACTTAGATATCTTTCTACCCCAGAGCAAGCAATTTCACATTTTGAGGATATGATTAGGCTGCTAATGGATGATAATATACATGCCTGCGAAACGAGATGGAACAAACTGCCAGCTTGCCACACAACTTGAAAATCAGAGTATCACTTCCCTCAAAGGTTGAGAGAGGCACTCAACAAGACACCTATGTATAAGAAATCAAGTCAAAGGTTAAAGATCAGTTGTATAGGCCTAAAATTGAGTCCACCACTACTCCTAGGGATGCTAGAAGGGAGAAAAGAAGAAGAGGAAAAGAGGTAGTGGGGAGAAGTAGAAAGGAAAGCAAGCTTCTATAAACAAGAAGAAGAGACCACAGTAAAAGCATGGGATGTCAAAGGGGCTACTAGAGCCATGAAGGACATGGACGTTGACTAAGTTGCTTAGAGGATGAGCAACACTTTCAGTAGGGAGGTGATGATGAGCCTCATCATTGGGTAATTATATGGGCCTTAATTGGCCTTAATTCACCTCCAATCTTAGTCGAACCAACTATTCTCACAACTTATTGCATACTTTTGATTATATTTTCTTTATGAGATGAGTTAGAGTTGGATATTTGGATTTGTGGTCTAATGTGCATATAATGCAGGAATAAAATATAAAATCAAGTAAAAATGCAGGTATAAAGGATAAAAGAAAGGACCTTGGTAAAGAATCGAATAGGACAAGGGAAAGTAATTATAGGAGGTAAATCCTCCTCATTTACTACACCTCCATTTGAATGTGCCACCATCAGCTCGGAGTGCACACAACTATCACTTTGAGGACTAGAAAACAACCGAGCAAGTGAAAGTGACACAAACTAGTTTTCTTGAGTTGGAGGCCAAGCCTCCCTAATGGGAAGGAAGTAGTTAGAGACTTCAGATGTATAAATAGAGAGGTTTAGGACCTCAGTAGGATTCAGACTTCTATTGTAAAACTCTGTTTTATTTATGAGTTGCAAAGACTTGTGACAATTTTCTCTGTAATCCATAGTTTGTATAATAAGAATGAGTTATGTTTAAGCCAACTTTGAGTTAAATCCGAGGGCTGAAGCTCTTGGGTTAGGGCCCGACCCAACAATCCAAAGCTCCTCTTTACTGTACATGTATGCTAGCATAGAGTTCTGTTCTGTTTATTTGCTTAAGTAGTTTCATGGTTTTCTGTTCATTTGCTTAAGTAGCCTTATGGTTTACACTATTTATTTGCTCAAGTAGTTGCACTTTCATTACAACAATATAGCGTAGATTATTCATGGTTTTCCTATTCACTTGCTTCAGTAGTTGCATTTGATGTAGTTTACTTCCATTTATGCCTTCTTTCAGTTCACAGGTTAGTTAGGATAAAAGTATCACTATCAGGTTGTGCACAAGTGTCTTAGCCTCATCTCCTCCCTCTAGGACCATGACTTGAGGAATGGACCCTTCAACAGCCCAAAAAACACAGGTTTCAGGTTTTAGCATGAGCTATGGAGTTCGTTGTTTGATGTATTTATTTGTTCACCCTCATTGGTTTTCTTTGTCGTTTTCATTTGAAACCGCCTTGAGCACGTTCTCCATGCATAGTCTCCTCGTCGTCTAATCCACAACAAACCTTCACAATCACCATCCGATTCATTATTTTCTCCAATTGTTGCCTTACGTGGAGTCCACCACTTAATTTATGCACTTTAAGTCCCCATTGTCAATCTCCCTTGCTTGATCCGACGGCTATCGCATCACCCGATCACTTTAAGCGCTTTAAACCCCCACCGTCGATCTGCCTCACCTGATCCGACGGCTATCGCTTCACCCGATGTGTTTAACACGTTTCAAAAATTCAAAAGCCATACTAGACAAAGACTCAGGTTGTCACATTACCACTCTCTAGCTTCATAATGTACACAATTATATTCCAAAGAATTTAATAAAATTTGTGCCAAACATAGGATTCAACACTCCATAGCAAAATAAAGTTGTTGATAGGTGGAACCACACAATAAAAAATATGCACCAGTGATTGCTATAAACAAGTGTGTTACAAACAACTTTTAGTTTATGCACTATTCACAATAATATACATATTGAATGTATCTCCAATGATGGCGATGGAGAAAGTTGTTGAAAAATCTAGGGCATAGAGATTAAGTGATTTCTCTTTAATTAGTAACTGCTTGTGAATGATTTTTACTTTATTAGATTAGGATCTTCCTTTATTTAGATTATTAATGTTCTTTTTCGTCAAATAACTACCAACGCATAAACCATAAAGAGACAAGAGACACAACATATAGGTTATTAGCAAGGGCCAAAACCTCTTCTTTTTGAGAGGAAAATCCGAACAAATTCTTCTTCTTTTAGAGATTCCAATTGACGAATACCAAGACCAGACCCGTGACCTATTTTCCACTCCAAGACCAAGGCACAAATTCCCTTGATAGTCAATCTTTTGTTCCTTCCTTCCTCTCGACTCTTCTTCAACTTCAGCTTCCTTCTGCTTCAGACTTTCGGCCTCCTTGAATTAGGTCTGCAATTGTTGACCCTAATTCAAAAATTCTCATTCGTTCACAAGACCTTCACTTTATGACTTGATTTCCTTCGCTTTAGAGGGAGTTCCTTTCCTTGGTAACTCGGCTAAGATACACACTTGTCTTCTCTTTATTTGTCCTCAAAACTGACTATTAGACTTCAACTTCTTTCTGCAGTTTGGACATCAAAGATTCCTTGCACGTGTGGATTACTTTAGTGCTCAAAAGAAACCAAAAACATTGTTAGGGACTTCAATCTTCCTTCCCTTCCTTTCACTGACCATAAGACTCCCTTTCATGGATCTTCACACTACTTACTCACTTCAGAAGTTGACTAAAAATGCTTGCTCGGAAATGAGGTCAAGTGGCCTATTTATATTTGTTTGCCATGCTAATTCGCTGACATGACATGTAGGTGAGCCGATGTGTCTTTTGTGAAGATATTATTATCCTTCTTGAAGCCAACTTGTAGGAGGAGACTTTGCTTGGTCTTGGAAGGCTACTTATACTTATCTAATGACTCATACAAAATGTAACATGCTCAAGAAGGGTACTTCATACATGACATAGACACAAATTGACTTTTATGACTAGATGACAAATCCTAAAGACTCACATTGGGTGCCATCACTAAAAATAAAATTCCTTTCTCATGAAACCCATGAGATGAGCATTACAATAATAATTTTATTTTTCTTCTTTTCATCAATTACATAAAATCACATTTACGCATGTCATTATGAAGACCAAACCCAGTTACATTTTTCAATACAAGCATGGTTAAGAAAAGCTCAAAGTCAGCCATCTTAAGGTCTTTGTTTCTACTACTTATTCCTATATTCTGAATGAGCAAAAGAACCAAGTTATACTTTACAAGAATGAAATTGATGATCATATGGTACAATGATAATCATATATCCTATAGATTGATTGATGTTAACACCAATCAATTGAGATTTAATAGATATGTTGTAGTTGACAAGGAGGTTAGACCTTTCTATAGTTTTTATAATATCAAAGTCCCAAAACAACAACCTATTGTGGCCAAGGATTCAATTATTGAGCTTTAGGAAACTCCGTCTGAAAAGGGGGCAAAATTTTGAAAATGAGGATTTTCCAAGATCTTATACAATTAGCCTAGATCATAGTGGCAACTTTAACAATGAAGACCCCAATAAAATACAAAGTGGTGGCATAGCACCAATTGAATGCTAGAGAAAGAAACAAAATATGGTAAATTTTGCTCTCATGACCAATGTTCAAGAAGTATATGAGTCACAAGTGTTTTAGAAAGAAAAAAGGAGACCTAAATGGAAGAATTCCATGGCAAGAAAATGTGAAGTTTGATGAAAAATCAAACTTGGGATCTCACACCTTTTGGAAATAATCCCATTGGTTACAAATCCGTGTACAAGGCAAGTACTTAGAAGATGGTGCACTTGGAAAGTACCAACTGTGGTTAATTGTTAAAGGGGTCTATCAATAAGAAGGTGTTGACTATAAGGAGATATTTTCTCCTATATCAAAAATGGCCACCATCTTATCGGTGTTATCCATGACAACAAAATTTGGATAGAAGGTCCGTCAAATGGATGTGGAGAGTGCCTACCTCAACAATCCATGATGTCTTCATAGTGCACTTCTTCCAAGCATGCCTAGCACACTTCTTGGAGACAGCTGAGTGCACTCCTCGCCAACAGGCAAAGTGCACTTCCTATCGACAATGTGTGTACATTTCTCGGAGGCACAACACACTTCTTATTGATAGCATGAGCACACCTCTTGTGGATAGCCTAGTACACTCCTTGATGTTAAGAAAAGTGCATCTTAAGTTAAGAAAGTCTTTTAGTAGAAATCACATAAGATAATTTTTTGGCCAGCGCGTTTCGAACCAACAAGTGTGATTCATCATCAGGACCAGATGAAAATGCACACCATGGCAAAGGCTTAAATAAATGGCAATGTAGAAACCATCATTTCAAGTAATGACTATATTTGAACAATAATATTTAAATTTTAATATTCATTTATTAAAATATTAAAAATAAATATTATTAAGTAATAACTATATTAAATAGTTAATTTTGAAAAATAATATTTAAATTATAATACTAATTTATTAAAAACAAATATTAAAAAATATTTAAATTAATTTATTAAAATTAAATAATATTAAAGAAAATCTATTACAATACCCGATCCCCTCCACTCCTTTTTGTTTCAACCCAACGCACTACTCTACTCTAAGGTTGGACTTATCAATCCTTCCCCGCATCTATTCCACACCTATGACTCCCTATCTATTCCACACGTATAACTTGGATTCTTCTTGTGGGCTTTATTCCACGCGGATGACTCCCTATCTATTCCACACGTATAACTTGGATTCTTCTTGTGGGCTTTATTAGTGGCGCCATTCAGCAATCCTATAAGTAATATTGTACAAAAACAGATCTTCATTCATCTAATTCTATTTTGCATTTCTCGTTTTTATTTTCAATTTAGTTTAATTGATATTCTTTTGATATTTTTTATTGCCATTGTGGATATAGAATGAAGAAATTCCTCACAGTGACGCTGTGCCCCTCCTACTCTGAAGAAATTCCTCACAGTGACGCTGTGCCCCTCCTACTCTCTTTCTTAGGCGACACTACATTGTTAAAGCTAGCTTACTCTGAATAAAATCGTTCAAGGTCTTCCTAAGATCCCCTCATATTCATGTATTTGCTTCGTTTTCCTCTTTCATTCTCATATCAGCCTTTGAGTTGATTATTATTTCAAAAGTTTTTCTTAAAAAATTTGCTACTATTACAGGTACCTTGCGAATGGATGGTATTTCCATGAAATTTTCTCTATTTTGTGACTCTTATTTTGGCTTTGGGCATAACAAGGGCCACTCACGCCATTCTTATTTAAGGAGAAATGGAATCTTGTTGATGATAAAACCAATTCAAAAAACCATCTATTTTTGGATAAACCGCTTTCGTGGACTGAGAAACCAAAACCGCCGTTGAAAACGTCCTTTTCCATGTTGTTCCATTTTCTATACATTTTCTTTCGTAAACAAAGTGCGTAGAGTGGAAGTGAAATAGATTAATTTCGTAATGTTGGGATAATCTCGAAAAATTGGGAGCAAGTTATAATGAAGAGAAAGTTTAACTGAGCAAATTATAATGAAGAGAAAGTTTAACTGGTCGATGAATTATGTAAAGTGAAAAGGATTCCTTAAAAATGGCAAATAGAGTGGATGACACTACATCAATGATAAGTTATTTATAAGAAGAAGCAAAGTACATAAAAGAAAAAGAGGATGACTCCATGTCCAAAAAATAATGAAAGAAAAAAAGTTGATGACATTGATAATGATGTATAGGAAAGAGAATAGCAAGATGAAAGAAGATAATGCTAGAGAAAGATGCAACATTATCATAAATTAAACCATTAAGACAAAAAGAAAAAATCAAGATGGTAAACATGCAATGGAATCAGAAAGAAGAGAAACTGCAAGGTAAGAATAATAGGAGATGTGCAATGAATCCAAAAAAAACATCCCTATGTAGTTTAATGGTCCTGTTTATTGATGTGGAAAGAAAATGGTCTTGTTTTAGTTTTTGTAAAGGGGTAAATTGGCAAGGGGTAAATTGCCTTGAACAAACATTTAAATTGTATGTACCTAAATCAAAGCCTGATTTGAATAGTATGTGCATGAAGTAAAAGCTTCAGAAGGATGTACACTCCAAAAATATGTTATGTTGAAAAGTAAGTAGTACTCAAAATAGTAAAAACCACTTGTACACTCTAAAAATATGTTAAGTTGAAAAGTAAGTGGTACTCTAAAAACCGCTTTATGAAAACATATTTATAAAGGTAGGTTTATGGCTGAAACCACAGATGTTTGTGGTTAACAGAAACCAAATCACTTCATGTGATGGGTTGTTTGTGGAAAGCAAAAACCATTTGAGATCTTAAAATTTGTAATAGTTGAGGGTAAGCTGATGCAAAAACCCACACAGGTGTAATAGTTATGGTTCAATTACAGAAAACCCAAGATGATGATTGATCGTAATGTAAAGAGAGTGTAGAGGGAGTGAAATATATATGAAACAAACAAAGATGAAGAACGTAAAAAACCCAAAAATCACAAAATACTTAAAAGGAAGACAGAGCAATGAAGATAGAGAGCATTTATGATGACTATGCAAAAAGCACTAATTCAAAGAGAGTTGAAAAATAGAGAGTTGAAAAATGCATATTGAGATTACAATTACACGTTAAGGACGAGTATGTTCGAATAACTCCTACTTACGAATCATAAGTAAGATGTACGTTTGAATGCAGGATGAAGTTAGAGATAGACGATTATGCCATTGGTTGTAATGGAGTAAGTAAATGAGTTGTTATGGTTATCTATAACTATATAAAGAACCATTTTTACTCTAAATATAACATAAGGGACTTGTCTAATTTAATGGATTTCCCCTATGGGAAATTTTTTGATCACACTGTTTTTTCTTTACATCTGATTTCATTTATTTGTTATAGATTTATGCCAACAGAAACAGGAGTCACACCCATATGTATCTCTATAACATGCAAATTCCAGAGAAGCCATATACCCAAATCCCCCAGTACCAAACCTCTGAAATGTTTTCGAGCCGCCAGACCATACTACCAATTTCCATAATACCAAACCACACTATCAAATAACCAAAGAAATAGTGGGATAAACAAAGAGGACAAAACTGCTCAAATTTCCAACAAACCAGGCCCTGAAACCTTTCAAGAAACGCACTGAAGACAGATTTGAGAAACGTATTGAGAGTAATGTCTCCATGTGATAGCCAATGAATGTTGGAGAACGAAGGAGGATAAGGTTACTCGGGGTACTCACCTCAGAAACTGTCAAGCACAAGCTGTAGGGTGCAACCATAGTTATCACCACAACAATGAAAACAGTATCAGTGTGTTCAATGTTCAGAGGCTTGATAATGGAGCAAAATGCCCAGACCCAAAACGGACCCCATAATCCCACCTTCACCCAGAAGTGCAATAAAACTGGATTGAAGGGCTCGCTCAGTCACAATAGCCAAGGCCTGTGGACGTACAAGGAATGAGTTGCCCAGTAATCTCCATCTGCTACTCTTTCCTTAATTGCATGTGCCACTTGTCCTTGGTGTTTGAATGCATATTCAACTTTGGGTGAAAGCTTAATCAAATAAGCTAGGGGATTAGGAAAGGGGGGACAACCCCGTTTTTACTAATAAGGTTCAACAATCTACCGAAGTATCAGCCACCTAAATTATGAGCATTGTGAATATTTTCCCTTGAAACATGAAAAAAATTTATGTTCGAAGCGACTGGTCGCTCTTTGAATTTGCCGGGAGCACCTCGCTAAATAGTTATCAGGAAGAACAACAAATGAGTTCGATAATTATTGTTGAGTCTCCCATAACAATTACCTCCCTTGAATCAATAAATCTAAGCCTTTAAAAATCCTAAATAGCTAATATTTCTACTCGGCTTCACCCAATTTCTATTTAAAGCTTACTTCTTAATTTCCCCCGCAATAAAAAATATACCCACTGCGCCTGCTAACCCCTAACAATGTCCCAATTTTACAACAGGATTCAGCGGCAGTACAAATTTACTAGAGATTCTAGATTGGGAAAACCACGTCTGTTTTGGTTCTATTCACACCAACATAAAATTTCTCTGGAGAAAATGAAGAGCTTAAGGAAAGCTATCATGTGCAGTTTCACTACAGCAAATAACATCCTTGGAGTAATACAATAATTGGCTTCCTTTGTTGAAGGAAAAGCTAGCCAAATACTTTTGGCAACTGCTATTTCGTTGTATTTTAAGCGGTATTTCTTACCTAAGTACAGGCATGCTTTCACATATGTTCTTATATCTGAGAGATTCGCAGCAAATATTATTATCTATACAATATTTTTCTCTCTCGTATGTAATGTATCATTTTTACTAGGTAAGATGTGTAATATGTAAATCTAAGTTGTCGTCCATCCATCAGGTATACCCCATTCAAATGTGGATGCGATCACTTCATTCTTCGTTAGATCAACTCTTACTACATCTGAAAGAGAACAAAATATGTCTAAAACCTGAAATTCTAAACTTCATATCAAGAAAGGCGAAGGCTGGTTGCGATATTACAGTAATATTTATTTATAATTATATATAAATAACACTAGCAGACTCCTATGCAAATGGAGGACGCCTTCCACACTGTAAGATATACAACAAACTGATATTTCCCACTACGCAAGATGGAAACTGTGGTTTAATGTTAACATGGCCCAAAGCTTTAGTATATATAAAACTTGTTATAATTTTTGGTTGGTCAACTGATAAAAAATGATAGAAACATGTTATATTATGGCTAAAGTGAAAATGAAACCGCTTAAGCCTATACCCAAGATGGAAACTGTGCTTTAATGTTAACATGGCCCAAAGCTTTAGCATATGTAAAACATGCTATAATTTTTTATTTGTGAACTGATAAAAAATGATAGAAACATATTATATTATGGCTAGAGTGAAAATGAAACCGCTTAAGCCTATAGAAACACTTATATTTCTGAAAGTCACCATTAGGTAACGTACACATACCAGCTTCTTTGTAGTCCCCCATTATAATGAAGCAATCAGCAGCCAAGTCTGGTTTCTCGATAGACAGATAACATTCAGCTGCTTCTCTCAATGAATTTTTTGCTGCTTCGGGGTCGCGCTCAAGAAGTCTCTGACCAGATTGTTGGAGACTTGCAGCTTTTGCCCATTTGGCGATTTTTGAATCAGAATACATGGCCTTTTCGAAGCACACAATAGCCATGTCATAGAGTTTTTCATGGAACATCTGTACAATTTTAAAAATATCTACAATGTTAAACTATGAGATTTCTCTTTCATACGCAGAGGGCAATAAAATCAATTAAAAACTTGAAGAAAGAACCAAATTTGAAGATTTTAATAAAACTCTTTGTTTTCTCACGGTTATAAAAGAACATGCGCGATCCTCCAAATTTCAATTTATTGCAGAAATGGACATTGCAAAAATGCATTTGACAGAAATTTATATCAGGGACATTTGCATTATATGTACCAGGAACTTATATATATCCTAATAAATCCCGTGTTTTGTGTCCACAATTATCCCTCGTCATCATGGAACTAAAAGGTTAGCATCCAGCTTAATCTACTGAAGTCTAGTGTGATTGATATATCCATCGGAGAGTATGCCTGAGGGGACGAGATGAAACATGCCAATAATGAAGCTTCCTACGCGGCCGAGGACAACCATGGACAGCTTCTCTTGATATCCATCATCTTGACCTATGCAGCAAGTTACACCTGGGTTTGGTTCACAGATAAAATTTGTGCTAGTTATGATATGGTTTCATATGTTGTTTCGTAAATACCTTGCAATATAAATTTAAGGTCATAATAAGAGTGTTATGGTTGCACAGTTCATTTTGAGACAATTCTTACAAAATTATCGTATAATCCATTTTTATTTAAAGAGGTTAAGACAATGTTCAGCGGCCAAAAAATTCATGTAGCCATTAATGTAATTCTAAATTTCAATAAATAAGAATCACGATTTTATACTACCCAAACAACTAGAAAAATAACATATATTGATTATAAGAAATATTTAAATATTATCGATACGGTTAAAAAAATTGAAAGTTTCATTATATTGCTCCTCACTGAAATTTATTTTTGTTTTAATATCAAAATTCCTTTTTGCTTTAATATGAATGGTGTATTTATTATTATAGACATGGTTATTATTGACTCTTTATTTATATGTTTTAAAGTCCCAAGTAAATATGGAAAACTCAATTTATTTTTATTTTAATATCAAAATTCTTTTTTGTTTTAACACCAATAGTGTATTTATTATTATAGACATTATTACTTATGGACTCTTCATTTATATGTATTAGTAAAAATGGAAATTTAAAAAGGTTATTTGTTGTCACCTCTATAACTCTCTTTCTCAAGTTTTATTTTTTATCACAAGAAAGGCATCCCTAAATAAGATTGTTAAGAGTCATAACCAGGTTTATGGTGATGTGAAGAGATACCTCAACAAAACATGTTATTAGGTGTAGTGAAAATAATGGGGTGATAAAGGACAAGGGACTTGTTGACCACTCCATATCAACTACCCTATAGCTTTCATCATGTTTGAGCATTCAAATCATCCTGGATTCATGAGTCATTAGTTTGTCTAAGTTATAAACCCATTTTGCAGTTTGTAATGTAAATGATCTTAGTAAGACCATAATGTATGTAACAACCTAGGAAAAACCATATTTTGATGGAGATTTTGATCCTAGGACTTTTCTTGTCTCAGTAAATAATCTTAGTAAGACCATAATGTATGTAACAACCTAGGAAAAACCATATTTTGATGGAGATTTTGATCCTAGGAGTTTTCTCGTCTCACTGATTCATTTATGTTTAGAATCTCGCTCTACTTGGGGAAATGTTACTTCACCGAAGGAATGTGAGAATAAAAAATCTGCAACCAAGCAACACACAAATTCATATAAGTAGCGTCCATCTGAATATAATACCAAAATCACCATATAGCATTAAATACATGAAATAGAAGCTCTGAAACGTAAATCTAACCTAAAGACAAAAGTGAAACTTAACCTATGAAACAAAATGTTGAAATGAAAACTACTTTAACAACATAAATAAATAACAAGGAGTAGGGTTAGAAATACAATATAGAGGATGCCCTGTAGCATCAGATGTGTTCAATGAAGTCCTTCTTGAGCATCTGTTTTCTCTTTGACAGATCCATAGGTAGTTTCTTTGATGTTCCGTGTGCAATATTAATCATTTTAGGATTTTGAATTATCCCAGTGTTGTGTTGCTCCAAGTCATCCAATGCATCAAATATCTTCCTTCTACCTTTTTCTCTTTTTATGGGTGGGTTGTGATATCAACAATGGGACCACTACAAATTAGATGTTCAAATGAAAGATCTTAAGAATCTAAGTATGCCCATCTTATTATGAATATACTTTATCAACTTCCTTAACTTCCTTTGTAACCATAGTTAATTTGTCCTTAATGGGAAAAGTGACCTCCTTGCGATGAGATGGAAATTTCTTCAGCAAACTGGGAGGCTTATGATCTGTTGATGGCTCTTTATTATTTGACTTGGGTTGGAACTTTTGTATATGCGATCTTTCCATTTTTTCCAACGTGTTCATAATAACATTCATTTGATCAAAATGTTTGACCTCTATGGCACTTATTTCCTTTGCATGACTAAAATCAATGCACCAATTGCAGTGCAGTAAAGTTGTAATTCCACTGTTATTCTAGATGCTCGCCAAATTCTGGAAAACCCAGAGGTTATTTTGTAATCCCTCGAAACCTCCACCTACATCCCCATTCAAATATTCTTGGCCTACTATTGGCCAAACTACTTGGGCACTGGGCGAAGAAGTACAGAAAGAGAGGTATTCGAACCTCGGTAAAAAAAGCCTACCATAGCAGTTCCAAATGCCTACGCCTTGAACCGCTTAGCCATATTTCCTAGAGATCTCTTCGTTCTAATTAAAAAATGAGTCAATAGCAACGTCCTTACAAAACGAATTCTTTTTGGACTCCATAGATTTTATTAATTGAACTTGTTTTACTTGAATAACTCATTTCTTTCTCATGATTTACTTCCATGGTAATCAAATGATTATGCATGGTGGCTATCTGATCAGAGTGATTCACTTCCATTATCTTCATTTACTCAACATGTTTTTCCGATCAGAGTGATTAACTTCCATTATCTTCATTTCCTCAACATGATTTTCTTCTATAGCCAACAACCTGATCTGCATAGAACCCATTTCCTTGGTGTGATCTGTTGTCAATCTAACTTGGTTAAGTTCCATATTCTTAATGAGTTGAGCTTGGTTGACCTCCATATTCAATTGCATTCCTTTAACTATTTGATTTTATTCCTTGATAAGAACATTTTCGATTTCTTTAGTTTCCTTTACTTCAGTTTTTGCTTTTGATATTTCTCTTCTCTCAATATTTATCTTCAAAGGCATCAATGATTGACTGTAGAGAATGAAAAGTGTTATTGGGGAACTCAATGAACCAATCCAAAGCATCATCACCTAAAGTGAGAATGAAAAGTTGCATCTTCACAGTCAATATATGGGCGACACTTTCTTATGCAAAGGTTGGCATTCTGAATGTGAATCTCGACAATAATATCTTTGTTACCTCGAAAAGGGGAAGCCTCATTGATGGTCTTGCCTATTGAAGGCATGAAATCATCCAGAAAATCATCAATGTTAGAGACAAAAACACCCATGATGTCTTGCTTAAAGGGAAAAGGAGAGGCCAAAAGGATACTAGAGAAAGAGACCTTTGCTCAATAAAATCAATAGATCCACAAGAAGTGAGCTTCTAGCATAAATTCTTGTAAGAAATGAAAGTAGTGGGGTTGCCACATGAACATGAATCCATCTCCAAGATCCAAAAGCAAACATCAGAAATTTTAGTCGGGAAAAAGTAGATGCATATCAGGGAGGGCTTCTTGTCTAATAAATAATGGATGAATAAGTAGAGTTGCCACCCAAACAAGAAACCAATTGAAATATCCAGTTGTTAAAGGTGCAGATGGAGAATATGAAAGGATTAGTGAGGAAAAAATAAGGTGATGAAAAGATGGAGTGATAAAATGGCATCAGAAAATGTTGTGTCGCTTGACGAGCTAATGAAAGGTGGAAAAGATTAGATGATTATTAAAATGTCGTGAGGACCAAGGATAGAAAAACTCAAAATGTATAAGCACTGTGACAACGACTCAAGTAGGGGGTAAGAACCTAATCCCCAACCTCTCCACTTAAGTTGTCTCCCAACAACACACTATGGGGGGTAGACCCTATGGAAATGAGATGAAAAAGAACTAGTTGGGAACCAGCTAGACTGGAGACACAATTGAGGGACCAAGTAGTCAATACTCTTTCTTTACAAATTTTAATACCGAGTACATGATGGACAATTGTTGCTTTGATGAGTAACTATCTTATATGGAATGAAATTCCTAAGATTTATGTGAAATGCAAGAATTTTGGTTGATTTTACTTTAAATGCCTATTCTAAGTATGTCTTTTGATCTTTGTCTGTATTGAACCTAAACTTTATAGCAAATGACAAAGAGAAATCAAGGTGAAGCACGCGATGATGTGATTAACGATCCCTCTTTTTGAAATCTAACGTAACCGGTGCCTCCAATGTCGCAGAGGTTGAAGTTGTGATGACTGCAAGGTTATCGTTTTAGATACTAAAAAGAGTAGAATTCTCAAGAGAACATACAGAGGTGTTCCTATCTTTCTATCAACCATGCTTATGCATGGAGATAAATTTTAATATGCATGACTATATTAAGATGTGAATGCAAGTTGAAGTTAGAATTTTGTTCGAGTAGTGACTCCATTTTTTTTTATTTTCTACAGGAGCGTGTACCAGAAGACATCCAAGTAGCTTGGTTAATCATTCTGCGAATCCTGAAAAGGCTCTCAAAGTACGATTACACAAGCTTTCTTGTCGTACATTTCTTGTTAATCTCACTCCACTGATCATTCTCTAACTTCACCTTGCATTTGCATCCTAAGATAGTTGTGCATATTAAAATTTACCTCCAAGCACAAGCTTGGTTGATTGAAATATAGGAACACATATGCATACTCTTGAGAAGTCTACTCTTTTTAGTATCTAGAACGGTGACTTTACAGTCGTCAGAGCCACAGCTTCTACAATGAAAGAGACACAGAGTACATTAGATTTCAAGGAGAGGGATCAGTAGTCACACCCTAGTGTGCTTCACCTTGACTTCTTTCTGCCATTTGCTATAAAGTTTAGGCTCAATACAGACAAAGATCAAAGGACATACTTAAACTAGACATTTAAAGTAAAATCAACCAAGATTCCTTCATTTCGCATAAATCTTAGTAATTGTCTTCCATATAGGACATTTATTCATCAAAGCAGCAAGTTTTTCATCTTGTACTTGGTCTCAACATTTGTAAAACAAGATTATTGACTCCATAAGACACTGGTTTCAAATCTTATAAATCTAATCAAATCTTTAAAATCTTGCTAGATCTAAACAAGTACTTGTTCACTCAACTGTGTCTCCCGCACTAGTTGGTTTCCAACTAGTCTTTCTTTGTCTCATTTCGATAGAATCTAGCCCCCATAATTTGATGTTGGGAGACAGCTTAAGCAAAGAGGTTGGGAATTAGGTGATGGCCCCCTAACTAAGTCATTGTTGTGGTGCCTATACATTTTGAGCGACCACAAGACCAATGCCTAGCCAATCTTGGGAAGAATGCATCAAAAGGTCAAACAAAAGAGAACAAGTTTTTGCAAAGTTATGACAAATAGAGCCCTACCATAATAATTTTTAACTTGTTATTAAATGACATAAAAATAATGTTGAAGGGGACTTGAAAGATGACACATTCAAACAAAACTATGAGGGTGCATTCTACAATGAAGTGTGCTTTGTCAACCCAATGGATCTTTAACTTGGTATTAAATGATCTAGAAAATAGAGTTGAAGGGCGCTTCAAAGGGTGACACATTCAAACAAAACTATGTGGGTGCATTCTACAATGAAGTGTCCATTGTCAACCAAACAATAGTCCTTAAAATATAATAGATGCATGGCAACACATTCAAAACACATTAAAGGATATTAAAAGGGGAAGATCCTCACGTTAAAACCCTCAAACCACTAAAAAAACCCTTCTTTCCTAGCTTCTCCCACATACTCTTTGCAAGCAATTTCTAGTATTTCATAACAATTAGAAATATGAAATATTAGCATTTTATATGAAAATAGAGAGAGAATTTGAACTTCCTATTATGCCTTAACAAAATATATACTTGACAAGGCTTCAAAAGAAGAGACTTCTCACAAATACAATCGTACATCAAATGGAAAGCGTTCGAATTTTAATGTCTATTCAAACTCGAGTTATTATATCATCATTGAATGTTGACAAGCAACACAAATGTGATGTGTGGAGAAGTTATTTTTTCATTTGAGAAGAGGAAAATGAAATGACCATCAATTATAACACCATGTGAGAGTAAGCCACATATTCTCTCTTTTTTTTGTGCACTCTAGCCCATTGATGTTATCTCACCTAGATTTCTCACTCTTTGATTTAGTTGCAAAAATTACCCACACAAATTTCCCAATACATAAGAATCGCCGTCAATTCCCTCTCAATCCAAAATGCCTCCCACATGAGTCACGTCCATTTATGATTAACACATTAGAATCTTACTTTTTTGGCACTAGACATGATAAAAGTGTGCAAGAATAAATAAGAAACTAATATTGAAGAGGAAAATGAAATGACCATCAATTATAACACCATGGGAGAGTAAGCCACATATTCTCTCTTTTTTTTGTGCATTCTAGCCCATTGATGTTGTCTCACCTAGATTTCTCACTCTTTGCTTGAGTTGCAAAAATTACCCACACAAATTTCCCAATACATAAGAATTGCCGTCAATTCTCTCTCAATCCAAAATGCCTCCCACATGAGTCACGTCCTTTTATGATTAACACATTAGAATCTTACTTTTTTGGCACTAGACATGACAAAAGGGTGCAAGAATAAATACTATTCAAAATGTCTCCCACATGAGTCACGTCCTTTTATGATTAAAACATTAGAATCTTACTTTTTGGGCACTAGACATGACAAAAGTGTGTAAGAATAAATAAGAAACTAATATTGAATCGATCTTTATTAATTATCTATCTACCATCCAAAAATAAACACCTCTTATCTTTGAGCGTCATAATCACAAGATGAATTCAACCCCGCTTTCAAGGCCGGCTAGCTTATATTGTATTTTTATGCTTTTCATCACTTTATCGATTTTATTTCAATGTCTATAAACATATAGAGATCATCTTTCATGAATTTTTTACTGTGCCAATTTATGATTTCTTTCTTGATATGTTGATATACATTTTCCTACATTATTTCTTGTAATTATTTTAATAAATATAAACATTTATTTATTACAATTAAATAGAGAATTATATTTAACTAAAAAATTATAAATAAACAATTAAATGAATATTAATATAAATTGCCAACCATTTATTTTTGTCTAACTAATCTTTTTAATTCTTACTCTTTTATTAAAATACTCCTTTAAAATAACTTAAATAATCTCAATTGATGTATTCAACCCCGCTTTCAAGGTCTGCTAACTTATATTGTATTTTTATGCTTTTCATCACTTTGTCGATATTATTTCAATGTCATAAACATATAGAGATCATCTTCCATGAATTTTTGCTGTGCCAATTTATGATTTCTTTCTTGATATGTTGATTACATTTTCTACATTATTTCATGTAATTATTAAAAAAATATAAAACATTTATTTATTACAAATTAAAAAGAGAAATTATATTTAACTAAAAAAATTATAATTAAACAACTAAATGAATATTAATATAATTGCCAACCATTTTATTTTTTTAACTAGTCCTTTTTAATTCTTACTCTTTTATTAGAATACTCCTTTAAAATAACTTAAATAATCTCAATTTCTTAATCCAATTACATTTCCTCCCACGATTATATAATTCTAATTAATTTTTTTTTAAGAATTTTAATGTGATATAAGAATCCTAGAATAAATAGTCTATAGTCTTTTATCACAGATTGTTTTTTTTTCTTTTCTTTCAGAAAGAAAAAAGCATGATGTATTATATTGACACCGTATAAAGGTTCAGATAATACATATCAAGCAATTGATGTTGGAAGGTCAAGGTCTATAGGATACAAAATCTAGAGGGTGAGATCCTCTGAGAAAGATGTCGAAGATTTTTATAAACAGATACAAGTTGATGAGACACCTCATGCAGATTCTGAGATGAAGATCAGAGTCTTTTATCACAGGTTAAAGACAAGGAAAATGTGTTTTTGGGTCATGCTCGAGATAATAATGAACAATAAAATAGTATATTGTGTATTACCATTTCCGTTGGCTTGAAATTGACATCTCTACCTCCAACTACTACTTATTGAATTCATAAAAGCTAAACTCGAGTTTTTGACCATTATTGTAAGAAAATAATTATTAATTCAATAATTACTTAATCTTCACTGTAACCTAACTATGATAACTATTTGCAAGGAGATAGGTGCAGGCAATACCAATAATTAATTTTCATTGTTTCCTTGTTATTTTGTGCCTTCATAACTATTTGCAACGAGTTGGACGTCTATAATGTGCATAAGTTTTAAAAATTATTATTTATATTTAAACAAATATTTTATAGTTATTAATGGATAAGTTGCATAGTAATACAGTTTGTCATTTCTATACATTAAACTCAACTTTGATTTCAATAAAGTTTTCTGAGACACTCTTATATTTGCCACATTAGTGACCAAAACAAGCAACAATGGATGAATACTGGTTAACCACGGGATATAACTGTATAACAATAGAAAAAAATACCATACAAGGTCTTATTACCATTGACTTTTATATGAAAAAAAACATAATTCTAAATGAAGGTAATACCTCGAGTATGTTAAGGGATATCTGATAAGCCTCATCATTGGGTAATTATATGGGCTTTAATTGGCCTTAATTCACTTCCTAGTTTACTTAGTCGAACCAACTATTCTCACAACTTATTACATATTTTTGATTATATTTTGTTTATGACATGAATTAGAGTTTGATATTTGGCTTCGTGGTCTCATGTGCATGTAATACAGGAATAAAAGATAAAAGCAAATAAA
Source organism: Pinus taeda (assembly GCA_000404065.3). Lineage (NCBI taxonomy): Eukaryota > Viridiplantae > Streptophyta > Pinopsida > Pinales > Pinaceae > Pinus > Pinus taeda. Next base: position 72,302 of record APFE031067145.1, read on the forward strand.
AAAGCGGGTATAAAGGATAAAAGCAAAAACCTTGGTAAAGACTCGAATGGGACAAGGGAAAGTAATTGAGGTAAATCCTCCTCATTTACTACCCCATTTTGAATGTTCCACCATTAGCTCAGAGTGCACACAACTATCACTTTGAGGACTATAAGATAATCGAGCAAGTGAAAGTAACACAAACCAATTTTCTTGAGTTGGAGGCCAAGCCTCCCTAATGGGAAGAAAGTCGTTAGGGACTTCAGATGTATAAATTGAGAGGTTTGAGACCTCAGTAGGATTTAGACTTCTATTGTAAAACTTTGTTTTATTTCTGAGCTTCAAAGACTTGTGACATTTTGCTCTATAATCCATGGTTTTTATAATAAGAATGAGATTTGTTTAAGCCTGCTGTGAGTTAACTTCTAGCGCTGAAGCTCTTGGGTTAGGGCCCGACCCAAATAACCAAAGCTCCTCTTTACTGTACATGTATGCTAGCATAGAGTTATGTTCTGTTTATTTGCTTAAATAGTTTCATAGTTTTCTATTCATTTGCTTAAGTAACCTTATAGTTTTCACTTTTTATTTGCTTAAGTAGTTGCACTTTCATTACAGCAATATAGCTTAGATTATTCATGGTTTTCCTGTTCACTTGCTTTAGTAGCTGCATTTGATGTAGTTTACTTCCATTTATGCCTTTTTTCAATTCTTAAGTCTTGTCTTTGGTGGGTAAGGCCTAGATTTACATTTATTGGTTGATGCAAAATACTCTTCACAAAGAAGCAAATGGAAATTATATTAAAATCTTTGTTTGTGTACCTGAATACCACGCTGCTTCCAGTCTGCACAACTGCTAAAGACACACAAGGTCTCCAGGAAGGATCTGTCTAAATTTCTCCACTGTATAAGCCCCTTCTCTTTCCAGTAATCCAAAACCGAGTATTCATGATTCTCTTCCTGAATCCACAATCTTTGCTTCGCACGAGTTATAGCAACATATAAATATTTTAATTCGCTGCAGATAAGAATATGCTTGCTATGGTCAAACTTGGGATGTCGCTTTTGATTGAAATTGTTGAGAGTCACCTGATTGAAGAACTCATAAATTACCCTCCACTTGCTGCCCAGGGGAGAGCTGGTAAAAAAGTTATATAAAAGCACGTCCTACAAAACACAATAATCAAGAATATAAACTCCAAAACCAGAAAAATGAATCAGTGAAACTATCAGAGTTTGCGTACACTATAAACATAGATTTGAATCTGTAAAATGGCCCGCCCAAAATATGCAGAGTGGAGAGAGCACCTGAAACTCAAGACCTTTGCATTCAGTTATAGTCAACACAAGACTTTGCTGTCCAACTTGGCCTAACACTTGTTCCTTCCAATAATCATCTCGCACTAATATTACTTGTTCAGCACCAAATTCATATTTCCCGCGTCCGAAGTTTCTTCCACCTTCCGCTGTCGCAGTTCCAGGGTTTCCTCCAAAAAGTTCAGTTGTAATATTCCCAACCAGCAATATTGGAGCGTCTCCAAATATTAAACTTGTTTCTGGAGGCAATTTATCCACAGCAAAAGGAAAGAAATGATACAACAAGTCCATTACACTTTGTGCTAATTTTGTTATACCAGTGTGACTACGAAAATTTTGGCATAGATGAAACAAATCTGCCATGCTGTTTTTAGAAGACAACTCATTCTTGCCATATGCCGCCAGAAATTCTCTGTAATACAGATTTCTAATTTCTTGGAAACGAAAACAGATTTCTAATTTCTAATTGCGATTGTTTGGGCTGTGTCGCCAGCAAAAACGTAGCCCTCGTGAACATTACTACATACATATTTTAACAAGGTGATTTGAGAGATTGTCAAGTCCTGAACTTCGTCCACATAAATAAAGTCCAGTTTCTGACCTAAATATGGGTTACATCTCAGTTGACGATGTAAGTGGTTCACAACATCTGCAATGTCAAAGTCACCATTCGTTTTCTTTTTCTTCTTATAAAGCAAGAAAAGATCATATATTGCTTCTCTTTGAGAAACATTTAAAATAGAAATCCGACTGTCGGCCATCATAATGTAGTCTTTTTGACTCATAATGAAGTTGGAAGAATTTAGAGATATCAAACCACCTTTTATGTGTGATATAATTTCCGTGAATACCACTGAAGAGTCGAGCCCTCTTTTTAAATCTGCATTAAAATGTGGCCAGTACATCGACTCAAAGCGATCATTGTCTACTTCCCTTGTTCTCATAATTTTCATAAATGCATGATACTTCCTATTTGTCGACCTCATTGGACCATCAAAGAAATGATCTTCCACAGTCCCATCCAACATCATTAGGAACTTTCGGAATGTAATGACCAAAGGAAAATTCTTGTTAGGGATATCTATTAAACTGTCCGGAATATTTTGAAGCTCACTTAGGCCATCGCTCCTCTCGTGCATTTCCATGGAGGTATCCTGATCCTTTCCTAGTACAGACCTACAAAACCAACATACACATAGTCAGTCTATAACAGCTTGTAATAGCTATTATATGTGCAATCTAAGATCTATTAATCTAGCATCCATGTAACAAAAGCATTTCTATCCACCTTTCTAATCAATTTTCCAAATTCAGAGCTACAAGGGGAACTTATGAAATTACAACCCCATGCTTTACACCAATCTAAAATATAGAAAAAAAAATACGGCCTTCACCTCTCGGTAATCACCAACAGAAACGGCCATTTAGCGGTAGAACATAACATAAATGTAACCTACGGTATCATCTTTTAAAGTCACATGAGATTCAAAAAAATAAAAAATAAAAATTGTAGACAATAGCTGGACAGTTTCTGCAATATCATGTAATTGTAAATTGTAATACCCCAAACAAACAAAATAATAAACTGATTTGGCACATTTAAGTGTTCTAATAAAAAAATTTCAACAAAATATTGGACACACAAGGGATCTGGAAAAATGCAGCTTTTATTTCAATTAATAGCTCTTATTTCAATTAATGCTTGGAAAATTATACATGTCAAATACAAGTGAATTAATGGAGCCCTTGCCTCGGCATGTATGACTGCACAATGCACAAGAAATCAAGACACTGAAGCACAATTGTGGACTCTGGATAGATGGACTCTCGATAGATCCGAAAATCACACCTTTGGGGTTTTCATCCTAGGGCAGGAACTGGCCACCCTAATTTTTCAAGAAAAACACAATAAGATTGATAGACACTAGATACTCTCAATGCCTAGCTCCTATCCACTTTTATAGGCTTGATGGACTCTTTAGAAACCTTACTTTATTATTTTCCTTCGAAAAGGAAAGAAAGATACCATGGGTGGATTCTGTCTGTTTTCACCATATCCAAAATACGAAATATTACAAATCCTCCCGCCCAAAGATTGTTTGCCCTCAAGCAATCTACTACTATCCACAACATAAGCATTTGTTCATTTATACCAAGACCCCTACAAGCCAGTGTGTTATCCCATGCCTCCATGCTAAATGATCCTGAATGGATCCTTCAGTACATAGATACCAAACAATACTCCAACCAATCTTGCCCTCAATAGATCCACCTGGATCTCAATGACGCCTAAGTCATGGGACCTGTGGGTTATGACACTGGCTCAGTCCTCCATCATTCCTGTGCCTAAGGGCCCATGTTGTGATATGCCCTTGGCTAAGAGTGTCCTTAGAATCATCCCATCAATAGAGTACCAACTCTTAATCTCTCACCAATCCATGCCGTGGGAAGGATGAATACTTGCATATGGAATAAACCTACTATGTTGATGTTGCTCGATGTTCAACTCATGTTGCTCAACTGGGTCACCCAACATGATCCATTTGGAGAACTTTGCCCTACTCTTCCCAAAGTATAAAGGTGGGTTAGTAGTGCTACAAGCCTTATCCATGTACTCATGTAGAGAGTTGTTCTGGAACTCCCAACTGTACTCATCTTCTTGTCTTACGACGGACTTGAATCATTCCTCATCACTAGACAGCTTGGTCGTTGATTCGGGACATATCCCTTTGAGCTCCTCAGTTTTCCTATCTCTTGTAAGATAGTGTCTCAGACTGTCCAGACTATCTGCTTCAACATCATAATAGTTGTCTTGAAATACATGATCTTTCCCTGAAAGTCCTCTGCTAGCAATTCTAGTGCACTGGTGAATGTCTTTGGATATGTCTACACTTAATGCTCAACTATCACAACTCCAACTCCAAGGTGAATATAAGCTTACGTTATGTTATGGATATACAATTCAATAAGCTTAACTTATACAGATTAGTAAGCAGTAATAGAGCTTAACATTCTCATCAGTATTAGTTATGCATGTTGACCCTATTAACTACTAGTAAATGGTACATCCTGCATACTATATTTGTCAACACTGGTGGACTATTATTTACACTTGATTTCTCATATTCTTCATGGATGTCCTCTTGGAAATCTATGAACACAGTTGTACAAAATTCTACGACATCATTAGGAAGAATTATCTCCTTCCTTTCCCCGATGTACTTTGTCAAGTTGGTTGATTATCATTGGCTTGTCTTGCAAGTTTCTTTGAAAGACATTGCATTGTCGCTTACCATCTGTATTTGATTGCTCTATAAAATCGGTGACCAAACTATAGACGGATCCCCATTATCCTTGATTTCTCATATTCTTCATGGATGTCCTCTTGGAAATCTATGAACTCGGTTGTACAAAATTCTACCACATCGTTAGGAAGAATTATCTCCTTCCTTTCCCGATGTACTTTGTTAATTTGGTTGATTATCATTGGCTTGTCTTGCAAGTTTCTTTGAAATACATTGCATTGTTGCTTACCATCTATATTTGATTGCTCTAGAAAATCGGTGACCAAACTATAGACCGATCCCCATTATCTAAAGGAGTCTCCAATTGTTCTACCCTTGATGTCTCCTTCCTATCACCTAGGCATGAATGGTTAGGTACCCATGGTCCCTTGCAAATAAAGAACAGTCCTCTCCTTCTTAGTTCATTCTTGCTACAAGTTTTTATTTATATTGGGTTGTGTTATATTCTTTCCACGACAATCCCACGCATGAGAGGGTGGAAGCCCCCCTGTACGATGCACCGAGCGCTATTGCGGGGTATGCAGGAGGCAGTAGCCCCCTCGCACTAGGTCTAGGGGAGCGTCCCAGGAAATTTATTTTGGACCCTAGATTAGGTGTCCGGACCTACCTATGGTTTTTTGCATGGATTTTCACACATGATTTTGGGCACAATGGTTATCGGTCCATGGTATTTTGTAGATTCGATCAAGCAAACTACAATTATGTTCTAATCAAAGATTAATGGATTGGAGTTTATGTATACTTCAACATGTATATATATGTATTGAAACATTGAAAGGAACATAATGAAAAATCAATCTGGTAGACCTGGTTTTGGGATTCAGAGGAAAATCTCTGTGTATATATGTTTTATGTTTTATATTCTCGCCATTGTTTATTTTTTGTTTTTAAAATTCATATGCAGGTAATTTCGCTACGGAGTTAAAACCTACATTTGGTATCATAATTGTTTGAGCTTCAAGGGAACGTCTTTGCCGCTGAGGAGTTTTTTGCTCGAACTTGTGGTAGACTCTGTTCAATGGGAGATCTGCAAGATCGATTCTTTTGGTGAAAAAAGATGACAAGTAGTGGAAAGATATAGATCGAGAAATTTAATGGTCAGACTTTTGAGTTGTGGAAACTCAAGATGGAGGATCTGCTGGTGCATAAAGATCAATGGATCGTGGTAGATACAGATACTAAACCAACAACAATTTTAGCTAAAGATTGGACGAAGTTCGATCAAAAGGCAAAAAACGAAATACGTTTGTATGTGTCTCAAATTCAATATTGTTGAATGTATCAAGAGAAGCTTCGATGAAGGCTTTAAGACAAATTAGAGACTTTGTACCAATCTAAGTCTTTGGTGAATAAACTATTCCTACGAAAAAACATTTGCATACCCTGCCCCACCTAGACACCTAGCACCTTTTAGCCCTACACCTTACTGAATGAAGCACTTCAGATGAAAGATGGGACACTCAGTGACAGAACATCTGAGCGCATTTAACATTGTGGCAAGTCAGTTGTTATCTGTTGATATTAAAATTTCATAGGAATATAAGCGCATCAGTTTGTTGTTTTCTCTACCAGATTCGTGGGATAGTCTGGTTGTTGCAATAAGTAGGAATGCAACTACCTTGCAGTTTGATGAAATAGTCTCATCCTTACTATCGGAGGAGATGAGACAGAAAGATATGGAGGGTCAGAATGGTGATCCCTTGTCTATACGAGAATGGTCCCAGAACAGAAACAAAAATTAGTCCTCGAGTGGGAGATCTAAATCTATAGGAAAACCAGTAAAAGTGTGTTGGAAATGCAGAAAGGAAGGGCACTACAAAAGGAACTATAAATCTAAAGCTCCTGAGAAAGGAAAGGGATCTGATGATGATTCTTCTGCCAAAGCAAAAACCACCTTAGATAAATGTGAGGATGTGCACTTGGCTTCTTCTTCAAGTACACATGTAGATCATGAGGCATGTTTGATTGACTCAGAAAACCAGTAAAAGTGTACTAGAAATGCAAAAAGAAAAGGCACTACAAAAAGCACTGTAAATCTAAAGCTCCTGAGAAAGGAAAGGGATCTGATGATGATTCTTCTGCAAAGGCAAAAACCACCTTAGATAAATGTGAGGATGTGTACTTGGTTTGTTCTTCAAATACACATGTAGATCATGAGGAATGGTTGATTGACTCGGGTGCAATCCTTTCACTTCATGGTTCTACGAGTATGAAAAATATGACGGTGGTGATGTCTTATTAGGGGATGACAAGAAGACTATACATTGGTCGCAAAAAATTCAAGTTGAAGTTGCTAGGTAGAAGGATTAAAACACTTCCAGGTTTTTTTCATATTCATGCATCGGCCAGAACTCTTATTTCTGTAAGCAAGTTGGATGATGCAGGTGTAAAAATAGTGTTTGAAAAACATACCTGCAAGATGGTTCGAGGAGCACTGGTATTGATGACATGAGTTTGTCTTGAAACTTTGTACAAACTTTAAAGTAGCACTGTCATTGATAGGTGCAACAGTTCTTTGGAATCTGAAAGTGGAATAGAAAATCTAGTGGTCTCCGGAGTCAAAACCATGCTATAGCATCAAAGGCTTTGACATATTGGAGAGAAGGGTCTTTGAATAATTCATGATAAACGTATGATAGAAGGTATGTCTAATAGCTCTCTAGATTTTGATTTCATGTGAAAATTGTATATATGGGAAGCAGGATTTGGTGAGTTTCCCCTCTGCTGGTAAAAAGGTGAAACATATATTAAAGTTTGTGCATAGTAATGTGTTTGGACCTGTTTCGATTCCATCACTAAGTAAGTTTGTGTACTACGTATCATTTATAGATGACTTCTCAAGAAAAAATATGAAGTATTTGACAAGCTTAAAGTATTTAAGGCTCTTGTGGAAAACGATAAAAAGAAAAGGATAAAGGTGTTGAGAACAGATAACAGTGAAGAGTTTTGCAAGAAAGAATTTTAAAAGTTTTCTAAACAGTGTGGTATAGCACGACAGAAGACTACTACATACACACCTGAGAAAAATGGAGTTGCAAAAGAATGAACAAGACATTGATGGAAAGAGAAAGATACATGCTCAGTGGTGTCAGGTTAGGACAGGGAATTCTAAGCACAGGCAGTGGAGACTACATGTTACTTGGTCAATAGATCATCTTCATCAGCGTTGGAAGATAAAACTCCACAAGAAGTATGGACTAGTAAAAAACCTTCTCTTTCACATCTAAGGGTATTTGGATGTGATGCATATGTACTTGTTCCAAAGAAGGAAAGAACAAAATTGGATAGTAAATCTGAAAACTGCATCTTTATTGTGTATAAGGATGGTTTAAAAGATTATAAAATTTGGAGAACCTAGAAACAAAGAAAGTTGTGTACAACCGAGATGTGATGTTTAGAGAGGAGAAAGATGTTATTAAACATGAAGTCCTATCAAAAGAACCTAAGAAAATAGAGTTTGAGCTAAAGGAGGAAGAATCAGACTCTATAGCAAAAGAGAAATCGGAAGATGAAGAACCACAAACTATGGTTGTGAGAATATCAACTCGAAAAAGAAGGTAGCGAGAAAGGTATAGTCCATCTGCTTTCTATTCAAATTTTATGTAATCTATTACTGTTGATGATCCCAGAACTGTGAGGGAAGCAGTAGATTCAGAGGATGACAAACTCTGGAAAGAGGCCATGGTTGATGAAATAGCATCTTTGCACAAAAATAAGCTTTGGGATCTGGTAGAGTTGTCAACTGGAAGAAAACCATTGACAACAAATGCGTTTTCATGAATGCAGAAAGAAAGGTGGAGAAATACAAAGCTCGATAGGGAGAAAAAGGTTATTCCTAGGTGTCGAAAATTGATATTGATGATATTATTTCTCTTGTTTACAAGGTAGCTTATATTAAATTACTTTTCTCTGTCGTTGATGATTTTGATTTTGAGGTAAGAACAGATGGATGTGAAGGCATCATTTTTTCACAGGGATCTTGAAGAAAAGATCTACATGAAGCAACCTAAAGGCTTTGTGGTGAAGGGTAAGAAATAATTGGTATAAAAGTTAAAACAGTCACCAAGAATGTGGTATCAGAAATTTGATACATTTATACGGGGACTTGGCTTCACTAGAAACGAAACAGATCACTGTCTGTATTTTAAATTAATTGGTGACTGTGTTATTCATCTGGTCTTGTATGTGGATGATGATATGTTACTGGTTGGAAATGACAGAAATTATTCAAGATTTGAAGACCCAATTTTCCTCCAAATTTGACATGAAAGATCTTGGTGCTGCAAACTATATTTTCGGCATTGAAATTAAATGATATCAGGCAAAGAGGTAGCTCTAGTTAAACCAGAGGAAGTCTGTTGACACAATACTACAGAGGTTTAATATGTAGGATAGTAAACCAGTGAAGGTTCCTATTCTTGTAGGTGTAAATTTATCTGTTGAATAGTGTCCCAAGACACAAGAAGAGGAAGAGTACATGTCCCGCGCTCCATATACAAGCGCAGTTGGTAGTCTGATGTATGTAATGGTCTGTAGTCGCCTAGAAATTGCACGTGCAGTGGGCGTATAGAACAGGTTTATGTCAAAACTAGGGAAGGAGCATTGGACAACAGTGAAGCGGTTTTTTAATTATTTGCGTGGCACTAGTGATTATGTTTTGTGCTACCAAGGAAGACTGAGACTAAACAAAATTCTGGACATCCATGGCTTTGTTGATGCAAACTAGGCTGTAGATCTGGATCAAAAAAGATCTACAAGTGGGTGTGTGCTTAACCTATTTGGAGGCGCACTCAGTCGGATGAGTAAGGGATAATATGTAGTGGCACTTTCAACTATAGAGGCAAAATACATGGCAGCCACTCATATAAAAAAGAACGCAGTTTGGCTGCAGAGATTGTGTTCAAGTATGGGGTTAGTACAACAAGCTACAAGGATAGATTGTAACAACAAAAGTGCAATTTTCTTGGCAAAGAAGATTGCTTATCATTAAAAGACAAAGCAAATTGATGTTCAATATCACTTTGTGAAGGATATGGTTGAGGACAAAAAAGGTGTTGCTTGTATAGGTGGTCAGTTTGAAGAATGTTGCAAATGCATTCACAAAGTTTGTGAGCACTGAGAATTTCTCTTGGTGTAGAGAAACAATGGGCGTTGCAGGGCTAGATCAATGACTAAGGTCTCCTATGGCCCCCATGAGGAAAGAAAACAAGTAGGAGAATTTTGGATTGTGTTATATTCTTTCTACGACTAGCCAACACGTTGCGTCAGGCATTGCCAACGGGTATGCAAGGGTGCGGTGGCCTCTGCACGGGGTCCCGGCCAATGCCCTGGAAAATTTCCTTTTGAACCTATATTAGGTGCATGGACCTACCTATGGTTTTGTGCTTGAATTGTGCACATGGTTTTGGGCACGATGGTTTTCGGTCCATGGTATTTTATAGATCTAGTCAAGGGAACTACAATTATGTTCTATTCCAGGGTTAATAGATTGGGGTTTATGGATATTTCAGCACGTATATATATGTATTGTAACATTGAAAGGAACATAATGAAAAATCAATCTGGTAGTCCCGGTTTTGAGATCGATGGGAAAATATTTGTGTATATATGTTTTATGTTCTATGCCCTTGCCAGTGTTTGTTTTCTGTTTTTAGAATTTTTATGCAGGTAATTTTTGTATGGGGTTGAAACCAACACTTTCCTTTGTTCTTGCTTCCTCTATCAATCCTCTTCAACTTCGTCTTAGTTAGTACTCTTCTGAGCAATTTTAGGTTTTTCATTACCAACTTTTCGACTAAATCACAAGCGGATGGTGATACAATTAGTTCCTTTCTCCAAATGGTCAACAATTTGGATCTTAGTATCTTGCAAATGTCAGCATCTCCTTCCAAGAACAAGGAAAGAAATTGCATGTTTGTTTTGACGTGGTCTGGATGAGCTGATGTAATGTTGATGTAAAATTTCTCCAACACCTAAAAGATTAAGTCGACACATTCCAAATTCAGCATTATTGTGCCAAAGTTGAACTTTGCCACTAGTTCTAATATTTTGAGTTTCTTTTGAAAAATAGGAAGCATGATGTTGTTCAACCCTTGAAAGTTTTCTACTATGAGCTGTGATATCTCCATCATGATAACATTATTGTATGGCAGTAAAGGCAATGTTAAAGCTATGATCCTGTTGAGACAATAAGAAACTGTGAGCTTGACCTCTTCACAATGATGCTCCGAGAGTTTGTTTTGTATTAATGCAAAGCATAGATGGCTTGAGAGCGCAACTGGGTTTCTTTCATTGTCTACACCACCCTAGACAAACATGTGTCTAATTTCTCCTTATGAAGGTATATGCTCGGCTTTGTTTGTTGCTATTCAAATCCAAGTGCAAAGAACTTAGCTCCTCTTCCTTTTCCTTCCTTCACTTCCCATGGGTGCCTCTGCTACAAAATGACATGGACCTCTTTTTAGAATGTTTTGATCTTTGACCATCATTTTGGTCTATAGACGTATTCTTGTGTAAAGGACCATATATTCTCACTAATTCATGAAAACTTTATGAATGTTTTCCAAAGTCTCATGAAAGCAATCCATCTTTTCACATACCAGAAGAGGAAAATATGCAAGAATACATTAAGTCTAAATAGGGAGATTATATTAAAAAAATAATTCAATCATGTCTTTCTAAATATTTCACTTCGACAACTTTGGCCAAAAATAGCGGGAGCTAGAATGATTTTTCCACCCCTTTTCCAAACCCTTATATAACCCATCTCTTTTTATTTTACTTATTTAAATTAATAATATTATTATTAACCAAAAACCCTTATGTCTCCAAATAAATATTAAACCTGAACTAAGAATAAATGAATTCTTATGTCGTTATCACAAATGTATTTCAAATTAATCACATCTTGGTTTTTGAGTCAACATTTCAAACCATCTATTGTGGTTGATCCTCAGGACAAGGATGAAAAAACAAAATCAGTCAATAGGTTAGTCAATAGGTATAAATAGCATAAATCCTTTAAGTCCCAAAAGTAGCGATTGGAAATTTAGTTAAAAAATTAAATAATATCATTTATAAGATGAATGTTAATGAATAGTTTGGTCAAAATAATATTCAAATTAGTTATGAAATTTTACAATAATACTACTTTTAAACAACTGAAAACAATTATAAAATTTATAAATAAATTAAGAAAACACAAAAACAAAAACAAGACTTGAAAAAATAATTATAATAAAATAATATAATAAATAAATAAATAAAATTGTATAAATAGATCATTCAAGACCAAAACTAATTAATATATTATTAAGGGACACGTCTTAATAAATTAAATTAAAAGAAAGAACAAAAAAAGCTACAAAATAAAAAGAGGAAAATGATGGAAAATATCAATAAAAAACGAAACCAAAAGAATAAAAAACCATGAAAACCAACACAAAAAAGAATAATAAAACTATAAGAAAAAACCAAATCGGGCATATAACTTATCTCCTACTTAATTTCCAACCATCGTCCCTATTTAAATTTCTGGCATGCTTTTCAATTTCAATGACTTCCCAATATCTTCCTATGGTAATAGTGATCAACCCTGGTGATGATCTCGAATCCTCAAAACCTTTTACAAATAACCCATTTTCACCTTCTTCTTTTTATTTTATTTAATTTATTTTTTAAACCATTATAACTCCCACAATTAAACCCTTTAATTTATTTATTTATTTTTTAAACCATTATAACTCCCACAATTAAACCCTTATAACCAAGGGCTCCCTCCATACGATTCCCCTTGAGTGCGAGTCAAACTTATTATTTACCAACGATGTTGTTTGACTTAATTTTATTTTTTTTATATATATTCTTTCCATCCAATAGGCGACTCAATTAAAACTTAACCGTTTAACTCCCTAAAACTTAAGTCCAGGAAGAATATCTTGCTATTGATGCTATGGTGGCTTCTTATAGTCTATGGCAAACGGAGTCGGATGACGGTTGCAAATTTTTTATATATATTCTTTCCATCCAATGGGCGACTCAATTAAAACTTAACCGTTTAACTCTCTGAAATTTAAGTCCACGAAGAATATCTTGCTATTGATGCTATGGTGGCTTCTTATAGTGGCTTCTTATAGTCTATGGCGAACAGAGTCGGATGACGGTTGCAAACTGGCTATTGAGGACGGTGTTGGGAGTGGCTTCCATTTTTTCGATCACTCCATGGCGACATTAAACTATGCATATGCGTGGCTTCTACAACTGTAGTGTGGCCTACTTTAAATTTGGGGAAGATCCCCCTGCTTCCGGTCTATTGCAAATTCCTAATGGACCCCACGCCCAACGTACCTACAATTAGTGGATCAGCCGTCACGAGTATGTTGGAAATAATAATCCTAACAACCGCAATAAATAGCCTGACAGCAACTATACATGTCAATCACTTTTTGCCTACTTGAAGACATTTTTGCAGGTTGCATCTTAGTGTGAAGTTAGAAGTTTTAAAGTTAGACACGAACCATTCAGAAATCCAGCAAATGCATTTAAAGAATTTATGTATTTAGGTAAACAAACAGATAAGGGTAAAGCATTAATTCAACAACCTTGCCCACACTCCAGAAACACATTCGCGACTCTAATCACACTCAACAACAACATCAAAATTGATTTCGCTTTGTCATGAATTAAATGTAAAATCGTTGTTGAGTTAAATATGAATGTAAAATCCATTTTGTGTAAGTGTAGAAGAAAAACACTGGGTAGAGAGGTTAGAGGGTAAGAAGAAGAAACAAGGCAAGTCTCATGGAGAAAATTGTGGAGCAATTTTTGGTGCGCATGTATAATAGGCAGTTATTGTGTTTTACTATGTAGTGTTGTGCGTAAGTTTAAATCCCTATAAAATTTTATTTTACTTTGTAAATGAGCCGCAGTCTCATGTAGATGTATTTTCATGTGCAAGAAATGAATGTATTTTTCATGTTCAAAAAATGAATATTAAGTTTTAGTGTGTTGCTCCAAATGTGCAAGAAATGAAGGTATTTTTCATGTTCAAGAAATGAATTGATACTTGGATTTCGATCATTTGTATCTGTTGATAGTTTCACTAGACCTTTTGATGCATGAATTGGAGAACTAATGCATTTCGATGTTTGGAAGATCTTGATTTTTTGTCTTGGAGCTTCACTTTTTCTTATACTTTATGATTGTAATAATTTCACTATACATTGTGAGTACTCTTTTCATGCTTATTTGTAATTTTGTCTCATAAAATGATATATGGAATACTTTCGTTCATGAAGTTGGTGTAGTTGCTCTTCGGCTTATGTGAAGCTGCTTGGATTGTGTTTGTGAGGGACTTTTCAAGTTGATTGTTGAAATGTATGGTGGTTTATTGTCCTAGAAATACATGATTACTCATGCATTATCTTGATAAGTCATCATTTGCAAATAATTAGAAGTATAAATTTCCCTTGTAACCTACTTGCTGCTAGTGCCATGCAAAGTTGCGAGGGAACTCCTTGTTATAGAATTAGGCATCTCTAAACATTGTTTCCATTATAATCCATTCTCCCAATAGGCTAGGAACTGGTCTAGTGCAAAGGTGATCACAAAAGAAAACTCTTTTCACCTTTCTTGCTCCTCTTTCTAGGCCTAACCATACTAGGTCACCTAGGGCATCAAGCGAAAAACTTTGTATCCATCCCAAACCCTTGAATTTGGGTCCACTACTACATTGGGGTTTTCTCAAGAGGTCTTCAAATTTTGAATAAAATTTGACAATGGAATCCTGATATACAAAAAGCCCTATGCACGAAACCATCCCTTTCCCTAGGTTTATTTGGGTTAGTGTCCTCACTAGATGATCCAGAATTAAACAGGAACGCAACAAATTGCAGAGATAACCATATACACAAAGATGCAGCGAAAATAATATTTCATTTCATTAATGGAAAATACTGAAATATGCTTACAACCAGAAATTGAAATAAACCAGCTAGGGCGATGGCAGCTTATCTCTGAGAAGAGATGTGTGGCTACATGCCTCTGAACTGTGTTACAATGAGGCTCGAAGGCCTATTTATTGTTGAGAAACAATGGAAAAACTCTTCACATTCCAAAACCTAACCCTGGAAGATGAAACGCCAAATTGTGGGCCCCGTTTTTGGGTAAGTTGGTACATCAACTTCCCGGGGGTCGCGATTTGGTCGTCTTATCTCCGTTTGACGCGCATGATAGCCCGTTGGAAATATCTCTCCGAGGACTACG
>APFE031067145.1:89084-116786 GCA_000404065.3 Pinus taeda
GAGAAACAATGGAAAAACTCTTCACATTCCAAAACCTAACCCTGGAAGATGAAACGCCAAATTGTGGGCCTCGTTTTTGGGTAAGTTGGTACATCAACTTCCCGGGGTCGCGAATTGGTCGTCTTATCTCCGTTTGACCTGCATGATAGCCCGTTGGAAAGATCTCTCTGAGGACTACGATGGAAAAGACGATTTCCCAAAAAACGTCGTTTAGGGCCTCAAAACGGCTCCGGAAGTTTAGGACCCGAAAAACTACTTAAAATAGTAAATTGTGCTATAATTAAGGAAACTGAAAAAAACTGCACGAAGCACTAGAGGGGATCCAAGTCGAATTAGCGGGTGGCCACCAATATTCGCATGGATCACTAGAGTCATTACATTTGTAGTCCAAAAGAAAATTTGTCCTTTGATCATATTCTCCTACCTAAAGAGGTCTAGTCCCTCTAGTGTTGATCAACTCCATATCCTTGACCTAGTCTGGGTCTAATTTGGCTCTTTGTGGTCCCACAACTTTATAACTCACATTCCATAATGATTGCATAGAAACCATTTATCCATAAGAATTTTTAGATCTAGGAAGATTTTTATCAAGGGATATTCCCCAAGCATAAGGTTAAGTAATCTCTTAGCTCTTCCTAAGGACCCTATCACCTTTCTTCTTAAGCAAGTCATATAATTGAGTCTCTCTTGTGAATAGGCTTTAGGTATCACCCTCCATATATTCATTGATCTATTCATCCTTGTGATTCCTCTTATACCAGCTCGGTCTCCTCCCATCAGTGAAAGTCCGTAAAGAGAATGGAGATATAGTTGAAGTGATAGTAGGTTATTACTTCGGTGTTGTCGCTTGACCTAGTAGTTGCTCTATAGGATCACCTCCTAGGAACCCTACTAGTTTAAGCGGTACCAAGGTCCAAGTGGATTGTTTAAAAAACCAAGGTCCAAGTGGAATAAGTGGGTGGCCACCAATATGCACCTCAATCATTGGCATCTCAAATTGGAGGTTTAAAATTACTACACAAAATATGCATGTAAAGGGTTTGCCACTTATTGAGAAACCACACATTAGTATGTGAACCATGCATCTTGCGAAAACAACATAGAGAATTATTTCCAGTAAGAAAGTCAATAAGGGAAAAGGTAAACTTGGATATTTCCATTTAGATTTGTGTGGACAGATGCATACACCATCAATTGGTGGAAATTATTATTTATCGACATTCATAGATGTCTACACAAGAAATACATGGGTTTATTTTCTTAAACATAAAAATTACGTGTTTGAGCGCTTTTACAAATTAAAAGCTCTTGTTGGAAAACAAAGTGGGCACTACATAAAGCTTTGAGAATTGACAGAGGTGGTGAACACATCTCAACTGACTTCCTACTTTTTTGCAGGGACCATGGTGTGAAAATTCCTAGATCTAGCAATCTCAGGAATCCTATTGCAACCAACTAAATTTACTTCACCTACTTTATAACTTACATTACACAATTATTTCAGATTACTTCTTGAAACATTGAAGTAAATCACTGAAGCAACCCACACTTAATTAAATATGATTCTAAAACATGTAAACTGAGCAAAGAAATACAACCACATAGGACACCTTTATTTTGGATGAAAGTCCTCGGAAAAAAGCAATGATAGAGGTGGTGAACACATCTCAACTGACTTCCTACTTTTTTACAGGGACCATGGTGTGAAAATTCCTAGATCTAACAATCTCAGGAATCCTACTACAACCAACTAAATTAACTTCACCTACTTTATAACTTACATTACAAAATTATTTAAGATTACTTCTTGAAACATTTAAGTAAATCACTGAAGCAACCAACACTTAATTAAATATGATTCTAAAACATGAAAACTGAGCAAAGAAATACAACCACATAGGACACCTTTATTTTGGATGAAAGTCCCCGAAAAAAAGCAATGTGGGAAAGTCAGTGCAACATATCATAGGGTTTATAATTAATATTATTAAGCATTAGCAAATTATTAATACATTTTTGAATACCTCAAAGGTCATTCAGTTACATAGAGAAATACTGGCATAAATATTTGTGAGATTATCTAACACAATCATTAAGAAAAATCATGGTTGATCCAGTCACTAGATGAGGTCCCTATGGCACGCCCTGCATTGCCTGTGGGAAATCCTCACGCAGTCCCTACGTCAACCCCTTTAGGAACTGCACCATCCAACCAACTGATTTATTTGCTGCCCGAAGTCACTGCTCTCAGCCTCCCGGTCTCACACCCCGGCTCCCGGCTTCTGAAGCCAACACTACTACAAGATTTTCGGACTCTCTCTCACCCTCTGTGTTGCCTTTGTGTGGCCCTGCGTCAGCCTCTGCATGAGAGTTGTTGGATCACTCTCTGCCTCTCTCTATTGATGATCCTCCGGCTGAGAAAATCTCTCTCCAGATGCTATCTTTGCCCCTCAACTGTAAGAGATCTACTCAATCAGAATTTCCTCCTGAGAACTTCTCACTTCAGCAATTTGATCTTTTGATCTCTCAATGTGTCTTCCAAATGACCCTCAAGCTTCCTTAAATAATATTCTCATTGACATTCAACGACCCACATTAAAAGCTAATCAATGGATAACATCATTTTAGCTTGATCGTCGTCTTCCTATAGAAGTTACACCCACAATTACATTAACACCCATTAATATTTTAATTTTCCTAAGTTTAGACTTGGGAATTCCATTAAAAATATTAATTATTTTAATAAAAAAATTTCTGGGTGGAATTTCCCAAAACAGCGTTTGGTTTCTTTAGAATATATGTGCCCAAGCCTCCTTGCAAAATTTGAGGCTTAAAGCACATCCGATGATACCCCAAATCAATACTCCCTCTTAGCGAGGGATGTGCTCTAGCAATATATGTTTTTGCATACTGCTCTGACTCTGAAGCATCCTCGGCATCGTTGATGTTTGACATGCGGCCCACCAACAATTGTGTTGTTTATGCAACCGTATTATTTCCTTTGAAACTGCCACAACCAATGCTACATTTGTACTACTGCTCCTTCTAAAACGCTACATATGCTATGTTGCTAACACTGCATCCGTATTGCAACTTAGTTGTTGAGAGAAGGAATTGAAAACACCCAAAACTAGACAAGTATCCAGTGGATACACCTTGGTGTTGAAAGCTTGAATGCTGCTAGTGTCCTTTGAAGCCACTGCACTATTGAATCTCTGCATTGTGCCTCCACACACTGTTGCTTCTCTACTTTGCGCTGCGCAGGTTCTGGCACTGGTAACTACTGCATCTATTGCTCCAACACTCCATGGCACCAACTAGAAACTCTTGCATCCCGCTACTACTGATCATGGGCTCCCGTAGCAAGGTGATGATCCAAGAGGTGGGCTCCTCAAGGATCCTGCCCATCTGTAGTCCTCCCGACTACAGCTCCATATCACCCGATCTCCCTCTTGGAGATGAGTGAGCACTCATGGCATACTTATACTCTTCGATTTTCGCCACTGCAACCTTAGGACCGTGCTTCTCATCCTTGTCCTTTTCTTTAAAGGACATTGGGATTCATAGTGGTCCATCTCACCACATTTGAAACACTTCACCTTGGAGACATCATTCTTTCGTCTTTGTCACACATGTTGCCCCTTCGATGCGAGGGTTGCATTTTCCTCCTTCTCTAGATGCTTCGATCTGCTTTCGCTGCTACCATCAAGTTTACACTTGACCAGATCTCTCCCCATCTGCTTTTCCTGAAGAGTTTCCCACATCCCTTCCAAAATCGGTAAAGTTTCCTTACCGAGGAAACACTAGACAAACACTTTCCACTCCCCCGTGATTGTGTTAAGGACCAATCTCACCATGGTTGTAGCAGATGGGGTAGATCCCACCGCTGCGAACTAATCACGAATTTCCTAAAGCCTCGTCAGGGATGGAACAATGCATTCCCCTTTCTACATCTAGATCATCCAGAGCTTTTGCTCCAAGTACGTCTTCTGCTACTCGAAAGATCCTGCATACAACACGGACAAGGCCTCCCATATCTCCCTGGCTATGTCCTTGCTAGCTATATGAGATACTATGTGATCCTTGACACCATCAAGGATTAGCCTCTCCGATTTTTCCATATCATCCTTGTACTTCTTATGTTGATCCGAATCTATAGGCACAACAACCATGTTATCCACGAACGTCTTGAGACCATACTCATCTAGAAGGAATTTGATTCTTTCCTTCCCGATCACATAGTTGGAGGCTCCCTCCAACCAGTCCTGATCTCCAAGTCCTTGAGATTCCATATCCTCCAAAAGCTGTCAAACGGTTTCCTCTTCCTCCTTAATGCATAGCTTCTAGGCTGGCTTACGCACTCCCTAGTGTAGCTAGTAAGTCTGTTGCTCCTCTGTTGCCCAAAAAATTAGAAAAACTTAATTTCCTTTACAAAGAAATCACTGAGGAAGTATTCCCTCACTATGCAATTTGTCTTCTTCTTCTAGCGGCTTTCTTCCCAACCACAACTTTCAGAAAAACTACGTCCCTGTAGCTTTGCACTGAGGCTCAGCCTGACTCCCTCTGCCTCGGAAAATTATCGATCTGGAAATCTTTCCTCCCTATCGACTCAATCAAAGAGAGACACTCGAGAAAATTTAGCCATCGTGGCTAGAACTCTGCAATCCCTTAGGGGATTCAAACTATTACTTGTTGCAACAATTTAGCCCTTACTTCAGTGCTAGATCTACTCTTCCTGTTTCACTTCAAATGCTTTGATACCATGTAAAAATTTCTAGATCTAACAATCTCAGGAATCCTACTACAACCAGCTGAATCTACTTTACATACTTTGTAACTTACATTACAAAATTATTTCAGATTACTTCTTGAAACATTGAAGTAAATCACTGAAGTAGCCTACACTTGATTAAATATAATTCTAAAACGTGGAAACTGAGCAAAGAAGTACAATCCCATAGGACACCTTTATTTTGGACGAAAGTCCCCGGAAAAATCCCAATGCGGGAAAACCAGTGCAACAGATCTGAGGGTTTATTATTAAGCAGTAGCAAATTATGAATATACCTTTGAATACCTCAAGCATTATTTAGTTACAAAGAGAGAAATACAGGCGGAAAGATTTGTGAGATTACATCACACGATCAGTAAGAAAAATCTCGTTTGATCGGTCACTGGTTGAGTTGCCTCTAGCAGGCCTTGTGCTGTCTCTGTGCAGTCCTCATGCAGTCTGTGCTCAACCCCTCTAGGCACTGCATCACCCAATCTACTGATCGATTTGGTGCCCGGAGTCACTTTTTCTCAACCTCCCGGTCTCACAACCCTTCTCTCGGCATTTGAAACAGACTCTGCTATAATATTTTCAGACTCTCTCACGCATTGCCTCTACGTGGCCCTGCGTCCGCCTCTGCGTGAGATTTATTGGATCACTCTCTGCCTCTCTCTGCTTATGATTCTCTCGCTGGGAAAATCCCTCTCTGGATGCTATCTTTGCCCCTCAAGTGCAAGAAATCTACTCGATCAAAATTTTCTCCTTGGAACTTCTTACTACAAAAATTCGATTTCTTAATCTCTTGTTGTGTCTTCCAAATGACCCTTAAGCTTCCTTAAATAATATTTTAATTGACATTCAAAGACCCAAATTAAAATATATTCAATGGCTAACATCATTTTAGCTTAATCAGTATAATACTGAGAAGGGGGTGAAACGGTATTTTCTTTCAATTGTTATTATTACCAGTTAAATTCTTCACAAGTTAATAAGAAAAATGTATAAGATTAATTTTATTGAATATATAAAAAAAAATTACAATGTATGAAAGTTATTTCCAAGCAACAACTTGGTCTTTGATGAGGCTCCGACCTCTAGGGCTTCGACCTATCTTCTTCAAGGCAACAACCTTGTGTTTATGGTACCTACCCAAAGGACACCAATCCTTCCAATTCCGAGGCACCAACCCTAAGGGCTCTGACCCTATCTTTCAAGATGAATCAGTTCAAAAGATTGTCCTTCAGCGCTGTCTTCAACTTCGTTCTCTGCTCGGCCTTCGGCTTCTACTGTACCTTCTGCGTCTGCCAAACCTTCAGCTTCCTCTGTTTTTTCAAGTTCACGAGTTGTGAACTTTCCTTGTTCTATGCGACAGATCCCTGATTCTCCTTTTTGAAGTGAAGCGTTTTAAGTTGTATTTATACAAGTCTCACCAATAACCAAAGGACACGTCTATTGGGGGGAGGCCGACTTGTATATTAAAAATATATATCGGAGAGTGTTTTATCCATAGACTTGATTATTCACGGAAACCATATAAGAGAGGTTATATCCACAAGGAGGTCCCACATGCTGATTTCTGATTTCCCCTACTGGATGCGATATTATATTAAATTGTTTTTAATAAGTCCGTCGAGTCCACACCTCTATTGCAATCAGTGGTTTGACATCCCTTTGAAACTTGCGATTACTGCAGATGCGATATTTAATGAACTGTTTTTAATGAATCCATCGGGTCCACAACTCTATCGCAATCAGAGATTTTAACATCCCTTTGAAACTTGCGACACTGCGGATGCGATATTATATTTAGTCATGTTAAATGGTGCAGTCAAGTATGTAATATATATCGCAATCGAAGGTTTTAATGTACCAATAGCTTTAGGAGGACTTGCGATGTTGTATTACGGCGTATTGTAATGGTCCTGTGGGTCCGTATATATTTCGAAATCGCAGATTTTGAGTGTGAAATTCCTTTGCATTACATAACTTCTGATGCCACGGTTCCAATATGGTGAATGCAATGTTATATAGGACGTGTTATAATGGAACCATCAGGTCCGAAACTCATATCGCAATCGGGGATTTCAGGGTAGCAACAAGGCTTCAAGATCGTGATGTGGTGGGATGCAATATTACAATAGAGGCTTATTGTAATAGAGCCGTCGGGTTTGCAAAGCTCCTTCGATTTCACTGTTTTCTTCCTTTAGCACTTACTCTTGGGTATATGCGATAAGTGTCGTTGTTCTTCCTTTTAGCACTTACCTTTGGGCATATGGGATATGCTCCGCTACACTGCTTCTCTTGCTTCCGATTTGCTTCTCTTTGACTTCCGATAGCTCTTCTCTGATAGCTCTTGTTCTTGACTTCCAGTGGCTTCCCTTATGGCTTTCATCCTGGGCATCTTGCTCTTGGGACATCTGTTCACTCTTCCGCTCTTCCGATCATTTTTTCTCCTGTGGCTTATCTTCCTGTGACCTCCGATAACTCTGTTTATGCACCTTCGCCGATGTGTTCCTCTTTGTTTCTCGTGGCTTCATATCATCATTTAGTATCCTAGAATATTGCCACATTGCATCAATGACAATCTAGATCAACAACACTCTGATACCATGTAAAAATTTCTAGATCTAACAATCTTAGGAATCCTACTGCAACCAGCTAAATCTACTTTACATACTTTGTAACTTACATTACAAAATTATTTCAGATTACTTCTTGAAACATTGAAGTAATTCACTGAAGTAGCCTACAATTAATTAAATATAATTCTGCAACATGTAATCTTAGCAAAGAAATACAATCACATAGGACACCTTTATTTTGGACGAAAGTCCCCGGGAAAACCCAATGCAAGAAAACTGATGCATCAGATCTGAGGGTTTATTATTATTAAACAGTAGCAAATTCTGAATACATCTCTGAATACCTAAAGGATTATTTAGTTACAGAGAGAGAAATATAGGCAGAAAGATTTGTGAGGTTACATCACACAATCAATAAGAAAAATCTCAGTTGATCCAGTCACTGGATGAGGTGCCTCTGACAGGCCCTACACTGCCTCTATGCAGACCTCATACAGTTCGTGCTTAGCCCCTCTAGGCACTACGTCACCCAACCAACTCATCGATTTTTTGCCCAAGTCACTTTTTCTCACCCTCCCGGTCTCACAACCCTTCTCCCGACTTCTAAAATAGAATGCTATAATATTTTCAGACTCTCTCTCACCCTCTACGTTGCCTATATGTGGCCCTGCATCAGCCTCTGCATGAGATCTGTTGGATCACTCTCTGCCTCTCTCTGTTGATGATTCTCTGGCTGAGAAAATCTCTCTCTGGATGCTATCTTTGCCCCTCAAGTGCAAAAAACCTACTTGATCAGAATTTTCTCTTGAGAACTTCCTACCACACAAATTCGATTTCTTGATCTCTCGGTGTGTCTTCCAAATGACCTTAAGCTTCCTTTAATAATCTTCTCATTGAAATTCAAAGACCCAGATTAAAATATAATCAATGGCTAACATCATTTTAGCTTAATCCTCGTCTTCTTCTAGAAGTTACACCCACAATTAGATTTATACCCATTAATATTTTAATTTTTGTAAGTTTAGATTTAGGAACTCCATTAAAAATAATAATTATTTTAACAAAAAAAATCTCGATGGAATTTCCTAAAATGCTTTCTGGGTTCTTTGGAATACATGTGTCCAAGCCTCCCTACAAAATTTGAGGCTTGGAGCACATTCGATGTTATACCTCAACAAAATGGTGTTGTTGAAAGGAAAAATAGGACAATTATTGAAATGGAAAGGAGCATCGTAATGGCAAAGCATTTTCCAAATGAATCGGTTTGAGGTTGTAGCTTGCGCAACTTATGTTATAAATAGATGCCCAACCAAAAGTGTAAGGAACATGATTCCAGAAGAAATATGGAGTGGAAGAAAACATAGTGTTACTCACATGAGAGTATCTGGATGTGCAGCATATGCACATGTCCCAAATGAATTAAGAAAAAACTTACATAGAAAGGGGGAGAAATACACATTTATTGATTATAATGATGAATCCAAGGTATATAAACTCTATAATCCAATAACCAATTCATAGAAAAGGAAGCATGGGATGGAAATTTGGAGAAGACAATTAATGTAGCAGCATGTATACCACAAGAAGACAAAGAGGAATTAGTGGTAGCAAGTACTTTTTCAATGTGACTCCTCTTACACCTATTGAAGCTCAACAAAGTAGTCCTCAAGTGACACCTTCAACAAGCAATAGGACGGTCTTGGGCATTCAATAAAATACTCCTCCAGGTGCATAGAAAATATTACCAACTCCACATTCTCCAAGTTCAACTTCAAGTGACACATCAAATTCAACTTTGTTCAGCTTCAGAAGACACAAATTTAGTAATTTGAGGGATATTTTTGAGCAAAATGAAGGTGAAAGAAGTGGAAATCTGAATTCTCTTTTTGCTCTGTTTTCTCATGTAGATGATCCAACTAATTTTGAAGATCAAATCGAGGAGGAAAAATGGGTGTTCTCAATGGATGGATAAATAGAGGCAATAGAAAAGAGTGATACATGGGAATTAGTGATTCTTCTACAAGGAAAAAACTCAAGTGTAAAATTGGTCTATAAGACCAAAAGCAATGTAAACGTAACGATTGAAAGGAATAAAGCAAGGTTGGTTGTGATGAGCACCAGTATTGCAACAAGGATGTTGCAACTCTTGGGATACCAGCTTTACTTATCAACCCGGAGTTCGTACAAACTTGGAGGTGACAATGCTATATGCATAGGTAAAAGTGAAGGTCCTGCCTGTTGTCACTGATTCTCCGACGAGAGACCCCAAGGGTTCCGAGCTAGACTTCTATAGAGTCAAAAAAAGCTTGATCATTTGATGGAAGAAGAGAAAATCTACTCTAAGAGAGCTACTCTATTGCAGTAACGAAGAAGACAATATGTAATGCTAAATCACACCATATCCTAATTAACCATTTAAACAACTATGCTAAGAAGAATTGCTAAATCAACACTAAACAAATGCTACTATCTAAGCTGCAGAAGTAAAGAGCATCAAACCATACTAATGTGTAAGCAAGAAAACTAAACTAAATCTATTTTCACTTTTTTTGTTTTTTAGGCAAAATCAAGTATGCAATAATTATTCTTGTGGATGTGATAGGTGTTTGAGGATGGCTAGAAGGATTATGGAGTGGTTAGTTGGTGTGGAAGGGTCCTCGGAGGCTTTTGTGACTTCCTAAAGGTTCCCCATCAATTCGGCCTCAAAACAGGTCGTTTCAGGAAAATCTACAAGATGTACTAGAAACCTACAGGAAAAATCTACAAGATGTACTAGAAACCTACAGGATGATCCTGTAGGAATTACAAGAAACCTACATGATATAACCGAGAGCTAACGGTTAGGTATTAGAGGTGGCAGGATGCTTGGAAAAGGTGTGTGATGAGTGGAATGGGGTGTTAGAAGCCCTAGGAGCACTCAGGAGACAATATCCAAGATAAGAGATGGCTAGATTCACTCAACGTATCTAGGGGAATTTTAATGAAAAATGACAACAAAAAACTAGTGAGGGTGATGGTGGAACAAGATATGGCTAGGGTTGATGAAGTGGAACGTAGCTGCTGGTGTTGAATTTGGGTCTCCTCCTAAAGTTCCTGCTTTTCTTAAAACATGTGTTTTCCAAGAACTATGCAACAAGATACATTTTCATAAACAAGAAAAGCATGAATCAATTTCCTATATTATGCATGAAGAAAGTGTTGAAGGGAATGAAAGCATGAGTGGAATCGTATTGCAGAAATAGAGTAATGTGAAAAGTTGACAATGAAATGAACCAAAGATTGAATCAAGACAACAAAATCCAAAGCTGATGCAAGAACTAGAAATATGTGTTTTTGGGGTTGTTGAAGGGTCTCTTCCTCAAGTCATGGTCCAAGAGGGGGGGAGTGAGGACGAGACACCTGCTGGAAACCTAATGGTGATTTTTTCTCCTTGCTAACCTACTAGTTGTAAGAAGTCACAAATGGAAGCAAGCTAACATACAACCAATCTAATCTACATTGTTGTAATGGAAATGCAACTAGCAAGCAAATGAACAATTAAACTATGAATCTATGTTAGCATACATGTCCAATAAAGAGGAGCCTTGGCTGCTAGGGTTGGGCCCTAACCCAATAGCTTCAACGCTCTGATTTAACTCAGTGCTAGGTCCAAACAAAACTCATTCTTATTATGAAAACCATGGATTACATCAAAACCCATCACAAGTCTTACAACTCAAAAATAGAGTAGAGCTTTACAATCAAAAATCTGAATCCTACTGAAGTCCTAGGCCTCTCTACTTATACATCTGAAATCTCCAACACCTTCCTTAAAATTGGGGAGGCTCGGCTCCCAACCCCGAGATAAACTGGTGCTTTTTCTTTCACTTGCTCGACTGCCTTTTACTCCTCATGATTTGGTAGTAAATGAGGATGATTTTCCTCCTATAATTCCTCTCCCTTGTCCCATTCGAGTCCAAGGTCTTTGCCAAAATTCCTTTCTTTTATCCTTTAATCCTACATTAAATAAACATTAGATCACAAAGCAAAATATCCCAATCCAACTCATCTCATAAACAAAATCTAATCAAAAGTATGCAATATGGTATGAGAATAGTTGGATTGACTAAGCTAGGAGGTGAATTAAGGCCCATATAATTACCAAATGATGAGGCTCATCATCACCCCCCTACTGAAAGCGTTGCTCATCCTCTGAGCAACTTAGTCAATATCCATTTCCTTCATGGCTCTAATAGCCTCTTTGACATCCCATGCCTTTGTTGTGGTCTCTTCTTCTTGTTCATAGAAGCCTACTTTCTTTTCTACTTCTTCCCACTGCCTCTTTTCTTCTTCTTCTTTTCTCCCTTCTAGCATTCCTAAGAGTAGTGGTGGAGTGAGTTTTAAGCCTATCCAATTGACCTTCAACCTTTGCATTTATTTCTTACACATAGGTGTCTTGTTGAGTTCCTTTCTCAACCTTTGAGAGGAGTGATATTCTCTTATCTTCACGCTTTGTGGTAGTGTGTTCTATCTCCTTGGGCAAGCATGTATACTATCATCTCCTAGCAGCCTAAACATATCCTCAAAATGTGATATTGCTTGCTCCTAGGCAAAAATATCTCTAGGTGCCAGTTGAGGATCATTTGCAATCAAATTATTGGTGCAAATTAGGGCCATGCAATATGATTGTTCAACTCTAATGAAAAGAGGTTCATTTTTCTCTCTAGCAAATATTCTTTTCATCTTTGTAGCTCTTGACTCCTCATGGTTAATCCATCATGCCAAAGCCATTAATTGTAGATCTCCTAGCTTGGCATTAGGGTACCAAACATTCATGTTTGTGAGGGCCATGTTGTGCAAATAAAATTCAACCATTTTGGCCCTATCCTCTAGTGTACTTTGATCACAAAGATCAATAAACTGCCTGTAGTCCTGAAATGGCATGGTGCCCCTTTGTGCTAGTGTTTTAATCTGAAACTGCAGCCATTGTTCTTTGAGGTAAAGAGCATAGGATTTAGCTGGCACCCTACACTGGATAGCCTCCAAGGAGAGGTTGCCCAAAAAATGCATTTTCTCATGTTTGAAAAACAATGGGATGGCAAATTTTTGAGGTATTACCCTGCCTCCTTCAATAAACCGATAATAGGAGTCCAACTTAGGTTGGCGGCTTGGTTCCTTTGTCTCTGGGCTCTTCTTCTTTTGTTTCTTGCTGCTCCCATTCCTTGGTTTCCAATTTCTATGCTTCTTGTAGTTTCAGTAGAGTATCTTGTAGGACTGTTTTTTCTTCCTATAGGTTTTATTGTGGATCCTGTAGGATGGCCTTACCCTTTGAGGAAGTTGATCTAGTACTAGGCCTCCTTACATAGGTGACTGGTGACTTAGAGGAAGGCATTTTGTCTCTTTGTGTAGGGGAATCTTCAATCTCAATAGGAATTTTTGTTCACATTTGTGGCTTCCCTTGTTTGATTCCTATGCTCTTTCTTGTTCTGAAATATAGTGGGGTTTTCCTCCTCCTTTTTCTTGTTTTCTTCCTCTTGTGGTTCTTCCTCATCTCCATCAGCTTCTTCCTTCGTTTCCTCCTCTGTTTCATCATCATCCTCCTTTTCTTCTCCCTCTTCTTCTTCCTCTTCATCATGTTCCTCTATGTCAGCTTCTTCTTCATCCATCTCATCCTTATCTAGCTCTGGATCTTCCTCTTCCTGTTTTGCCTCCTCCTCACTGACAGAAGGACTAACATCATAAGTGAGAGTTTTGATGTCATCCTCTACTCGCAAACCTCTGAAGACTAACCATGTTATAGGGCTTATAAGGTTTTGGAGGGCATATTCAATGAGGATACTAATCAACCCATGGTGAGCCAATTGTTGGGAATTCCCTTCCTTCACTTTGTTGCTAGAGTCTAGGAGTGACTGCATCAAGAAATAGGGTATGCTGAGTCTTTGGTGAACTGATGTTTCTACCCCAAATCTTAATTCTTCAAGGATCCTGAAATGATAGCTATAAACAAAACTATAGCTACAATCCCCTGAGATATATTTGATGAGTTGGTAACCTACCTCAGTCCATGGCTATAGCAGACTATCCCTCCTTACTCCTTTTTTCTCCTCAGTGGGTTCTTCACCTTCTATAAAGAATTTACTTTTTGCCACCTGACTGTCTCCTTTGTCTTCTTTTCTCCATGGAATTCCTAGGGGAAGTGTGGTGACCCTACTGATGAGCTCTGGGGTGAGAGGCCTCTAACTAAAACAGTGGCATGGATTATGCTGTGTGGAGTGAGGGAGTAAGAAAATTCTTAAGCCAACTCATCATCATATCGCGTTAATTTTTCGAAAAACCCCATCCAATTGTGTCTTGTAAAGATTTCAAGCACCTGGGGGTGTTGTTGTATCCTCACAGTGTTTGTGGGCTCTCTCTTATTAAACCCTCATGTCATCTTGCTGGTGAAGCTTGAGGAGAAAATGAGAGGGTTGACACAATTTTTTTAAACGCTGGAGAAAAACCAAGTTGACTGTGTATGTAATTCACCTCTCACAGTTGCTAAATTTACTAGATTTTAGAGTATTTCTAGTTCATTCTCTTGTAAATGGGTAAGGAATTTTAGAGCCTACCTCTTTTGAATGGTGGCAGTGGACAATTCCCGTGATATCTTCTCTTGAACTCTTCTCTGCCTATGCTGTAGACTGCCTCTGTGTATCCTATAGACTGATCCCGTACATTGTATCTTGTAGACTGTATCCTGTAGGAATTCCTATGCATGCTTCTGTAGGAATTCCTGTGCAAAACGATGGATCCTTGCTTTCGATGGGTGGCCAGAGTTATGAGAGCGACTCGAGTGAGGGAGTTCCGAGGAGGTGAAATGCATGAATGCATGGGAACGATGTTATATTTCCCCACTACCACCTCATCATTTCCCACTCGTAATCAGCTCCCACATCGTAGATCCGTAGTTTAACTAGCCACGTGTGAGAGGACACCCAGTTTTGCACGTGCTAACTGAACGAAGGTGGCCAAGTTAACTGGCCACCTTTTCACTTATAGAACAACTATCTCGTAACCCTTGCAACTTTTGATTAAATGATGCATATGAGTGAGCAAGCGGGATACTTAACTGTGGTTTCGATGCCATGTTGCATTTGTCGAAGATCAGAGGTGCTGCGTTTTTTATTTGTTACATGCCATTCTTCTTCCTCCTCTTGTTGTCTGCTAATGGTTTCTTGGCTTTTGCAGGTATCTGTGACTGAAGATCTAATGTTGCTACTGCTATGGAGCTTTGGATCATCCTAGTGAAGACCTGTTGCTGGTGATTGGCATTCTGTGGGATATGCTGCTACAGGATTTCCTATAAGATGTCATGTAGTTGCTTGTCCCTCAGAATTCCTTAATCATGTTGTTGGCTGGGGCTGTGAGGATGGTGCAATGAATGGACAAAGGGAGCAGGAGTGTGTGCAGACTAGAGGACACTCAAGTGATGCTCTTATTTCTCTCTGTTTTCTTTCTTTCTTTTTTCTATGACTGGGAGAAACTGTTGAAACTGATTTCTTTTATTTTGAAGGCTGAGTGCAGGGATGATGATGGTGGCTGAGGTGAGGTGTTACATCATGCCTAGGGTGAATTGTATGGTCCTAACAAACCTACCATGTTCCCTCGGATTTGCTTCTTGTAGGTTTTCAGGGCCACTATAATTCCTATAGGACCATCCTGTAGGTTTTCAGGGGATCCTGTAGAAATCACAGTGTTCGCATAAATCGAAGCAATGGAGTAGAAAAAATGATAAAAATGATGGAGGTGTGCATAGAAAAGAGTGGAGGAGATGAATATGTGTGAGGGAGGGTTCCCTTTGGATCCTTTTTTTTCTCCTTAACTATCTTTCTCACCCACCTTCAAATAACAATTATATATTTTTCTCTCTTTTTTTAAAAAAACAACTAAGGTACCCCAGAGAGGTTTTCACCCTAGTTGTTTGCCCTGGGCGCCTCAAGGAAGGTTTTCACCTAGGGATCTTCTTATTCTTTTTTCCTTATTTTTTTCATCATTGGGACGCTTCACGAGGTTTTCAACCCAAAGGTGGGACTCAGGCGCCTAATGAAGGTTTTCACCTAAGTCCTTATTTTTTTCTCTTTTTTTAGTGACTTGATGAGGGAGGAGCTGGAACTTGCTCCACCATCATCACTATTTTATTGATATTGTCAATGAACTCTTGTTTTGATAAAGGTCTCTTGTACATTTTCAATCGGTGCCCATTAACAAGCAACGGAATGGCTTCTTCCACTATAGTTCTGATTTGCATTGAACCATTATCATGGCATCTTTCCACAACATAGGGTCCGAGCCATCTTGCCCTTGGCTTGCCAATGAAGTCTTTATACCTAGAATCATATAACAATGCCCAATCGCCCTCTTGAAATTGCTTCTCCTTAATATGTTTGTCATGCCAAATCTTCCTCTGAAGCTGAACTGTCTTTGTATGCAGGGGGGTCCGCATTCTGAATTCATCCATCCATTCAATTGGAGCAATCTCTCTTTCTGTGCATGAATGAGATCCAAATCTAGTTGGGTTGCCATCCTCAATGTGTTGTATTCAAACTCAATGGACAGTAAGGCCTTTTTCCCATAGACCAACTCATAGGGTGTAAATCCAGTGGTGGTCTTCCATGTGATATTATAGGCCCAGGTTGCCTCAACTAGTCTTTCTGCCCAATCCTCCCTATTGTTGCTCACTACCTTGGTTAAGATGCCCTCTAGTGCCCTGTTGGTCACCTCCACTTGCCCATTAGCTTATGTATGATATGGAGTGGAGGCCCTATGCTTGATTTTGTGATCGTTGATAAGTTCTTCA
Organism: Pinus taeda; assembly: GCA_000404065.3. NCBI lineage: Eukaryota > Viridiplantae > Streptophyta > Pinopsida > Pinales > Pinaceae > Pinus > Pinus taeda. The sequence goes on from APFE031067145.1 coordinate 105,253, forward strand.
ATCATGTTGGAGGTAAACTCACTACCTTGGTCTATGACTAGCTCTCTAGGGTACCCAAATTTGTAAAATACATTTTCTCTTAGCAACTCAGCCACCTTCTCTTCTGTCGCTGCCTTAATTGCCTTGGTTTCAGCGCACTTAGTCAAATAATCAATGCACACAATAATGCATTGTTTTTACTTTGAAAGAGGGTTGATAGGCCCAATGAAGTCCATGCCCCACTTGTCAAATGGCTCTAAAGTCACTTGAGGCTTTAGGGGCATTTTATCTCTTGGAGTAGGCTTTCCCATCCTTGGCACCGATCACACTGACTAGTGTACTTTTTCACATCTTGGTAAGAGTGGACCAATAATAGTCTGCTTGTAACACTTTGAATGTTGTCATCTTTGCTGCAAAGTGACATCCACAAGGCCCATCATGACAGGTCAGAAGAATGTCAAAAACTTCCTCTTTCGTTGCACACCTTCTCAAGATTTGATCTCGGCCAAGTTTGAAAAGATTGCCCCCAATCTAGGTAAAGGGGGCATTTTTCCTCACTATCTTGCTCCTTTCTTTGGAGGGCACGTTTGGTGGGAACTGCACTGATACCAAATAGTTTTCTATATCAACAAACCATCGAGGGAGCACTGAAATAGAAAACAAGTGCTCATCTGATAATTGGTCGTCCCCCATTCGTTCTTCACCTGCAGGCAGATTCACCCTAGATAAAAAGTCTACAACAACATTTTCCTTACCATGCTTATCAAAAATGGTTAAACCAAACAGATATAATAAAAACAACCATCTTATAATTCGAGCATTCACATCTAGTTTTTTCTTTAAATATTTGATTATAGCATGGTCAGTATGCACAAATGTCTGATAGTCTATAATGTAAAGCCTGAATTCGCAACAGCTAGGAGTTCCTTTTCGGTCACTGTATAATTTAGCTCATCCTTTGACAAGTTCTTACTGATAAAATAGATAGCATAAGGCATTTTTTCCTCTACCTGACCTAGGGCTGCTCCTATGGCTTTGTGTGAGGCATCAACATGAATATGAAAGGGGAGTGCCCAGTTTAGGCCTCGGAGAATTGGTGCACTGGTTAACTTAACCTTTAAAATGTTTAAAGCCTATTGACAATTTTTTGACCATATAAACTCAGAATCCTTGGCCAAAAACCCAAATAAAGGAGAGGCAAACTTGTTGAAGTCCTTTATGAACCTTCGATAGTATCTAGCTAACCCTAAGAAACTCCTGACATCTCTCTGATTTTGCGAACGTGGGACCCTTTGGATGATTGCTATTTTTTTCGGATCAACCTGAAGTCCTTGTTGAGATATTGAATGACCTAGCATGGTCCCTTCAGTCATTAAGAATTCATATTTTTCAGGACTAAGAGACTGGTTCATTTCAATGCATTTGTGTAGTACTTTGCCTAAGTTAGTCTGGGCTTCTTGAAAATCAGCGCCATAAGGTGTAAAATCATCCATATAATTTTACACCGCATCATGTACTAATTCGGCAAAAATACTCAAGACTGCTCTCTGGAAAGTGGCAAGAGCCTTACATTGGCCAAAAGGAAGGACCCTATAGGCAAAAGTACCCCAAGGACAGGTGAATGTGGTCTTATCCTGTTCTTCTAAGCAGATTTGAATTTGGTTGCACCCACTAAATCCATCTAGGAAAGAAAAAAACTTTTCCCTGCCAGTCTGTCTAGCACTTGCTAAATGAAGGGTAGGGGAAAATGATCCTTCTTTGTGGCTTTGTTCAAGTCCCTGTAATCGACGCAAACCCTCCACTTACCATTTTTCTTGGGAACTAACATTAAAGGGGAGACTCACTCACTGTCGAATATAGGGTAAATGAATCCTGCATCTAGCAATTTTTGCAGTTCTTCTTTGACTATCTTTAAGAGACTGATTCATCCTATTTTGTGGTCGCTGAACTACCTTGCAACCTTCTTTGATGTATATGTGGTGAGTACACACTGAGTGGTGTACTCCTTTCATTTCCTTGTAACTCCAAGAGAAGGCTTTTAGGTTTTCTTTTAACATGTTGCATAGCTTTTCCTCTTCGAGAGCAAAAAGGGATGGATTAATTTTCAAGGTTTTCTCTGGGCCAAATTTTATGGTTTTGACACAGAATGGTTTGGAATCGGCCAAGCATAAGTCAATTGGATGATTGTTCTGGGTTTCCCTTACTTCTTTTAATGGTAACGAACCAGGAGTTGGACTTTAGAGTGGGTGTTCAATCATGTCATCCTCATCTTTCTGTCCTCCTCCCATGGTTGCTTCTAAAGCATAAAGTTGGGCGGAATAAATCTCATCTTCTTCCTCCTCCTCCAACCATAAAGGTAAATCATGCTCTAGAGAAGGTTGAGCAGGAGGGTATAGGACTAACTACTTGGACACATGCTCGTTCTTGATGGTCATATTCCCAGATCTGCAACTAATGTAAGCATCGACTATGGCTAACCATGGCCTCCCAAGGATGAGAGGATAACTAGTGACCTTAGCCTTAGGTTGGATAACTAGAAAATCTTCAGGGTACTCCCAGGATTCAATGGAGACCATCACATCCTCCACAATTCCCTCGGGGGTGACTGTGGAATGGTCTGCAAGTTGTAGAACTATTGTGGTCTTCCTCAATGACCCTTGGAGGTTCAACTTGAGCATGGTGTCCTTGGTCATCACATTAATGGCAGCCCCAAGATCGATCAGAATGTGCACATCTACTACAGGGCTTCCAGGGTCCAAATATTTCGAAATATTACCTGCCCCAGCATTAAGTCAGACAACTACCCAATGACATTAATTGTAGGGGCACCCCTTTTTCTTCTTCTTGGATGCTTGAAGCATTTCTTCTTAATCAAATTATTGTAGATGCGAACATCTTTTATTGTCTGAAAAAGGCAAATATTTACACATAGATTTTTCAATTCTCCCAGAAGTTTAGTTTCTTCTGGTGTAGGCTAGAATGGTTGGGCTAATCTCTCAGGAAAGGGTGGATTTACTTTAAGGTTGCTTTCCTCTCTTTCTTCTTCAACCTCCCGATGTGGAGGGCGAGGTTGGTTATCCGAGAGAACTCTCCCAGATCTTAGGTTAATCTCCATTGTATACTTGCTAAGCCTGCCTATTGTTCGGGTTCATATTTGGTTGGGCAGGCATCTAGGGTTGCTTGGGTAGGTGGTGGAGGCAATAGAGCTGGAGCATTGTTGTATTGGGGCCTCCACCCCTGGAGTGGTGTATTCCACTGAGGTTGTGGCAGAGCGTAAGGTTGAAATGACTGGCTGGCTGGCTGGCTGGTAATGATACTGAGATGCATAGGACCAAGGAGGGGGTGTAGACCAGGAAGTATGATCAGGGGATCCCCAAGAAGGTATAGCTGTGGTTTGGTTGGGGTTGTAATATGCATGGGATGACCCTTGTATGCCCTGCTAGTATGGTCTAGGCCCAGGAGGCCTCCTTTGGTTAATGTAGCAAAGCTGTTCAATGACCCCTTCAGCGCCTTGATATACATCTTTGAGTCCGGGTAAGGAAGGGCACCTGTCTATGGAATGGTTCTTGTAAACTAAGAAAATTTCAATACAGTTCAATGGACATTCATTCCTAAGATGCCTCCTGGTGCATCTAGGACAAAAGATGGCAAAGGCTCTCTCTATGCTTCCTCTTGCTTCCTTTTGATGTTCATGGTGTCCATTTGCAAGGCAAGGGTTTGCAGCATCTCACTTTTGAAATATTCCAACATATTTCCAATTTCACCCTTGATGGATGAGTTGGAAGATGGTGTAATTTCCAATTTCACCCTTGATGGATGAGTTGGAAGATGGTGTACTGGCCACAGGTTGACTACCCCTACCCTTTTTCCTGGCTGCCCTAGAATAGTTTCTAAAGATAGTCTTAATATCCTCATAGGCTAAATGGTAGATATCTCCTCCTGCTAACAAGTGTAAGGTATCCAGGTGTTCTCTTACTCCCCTGAGCAGGCCCAGCTTCAGTGCCTCAAGGTCAAGTGTGCACCTGGCCCACTGAAAACTTTCTTCGTAGTCTTCTAAGGATTCATCCTGGCCTATGGTCATCCTGAAAATTTCTTCTTTGGTGTCCTTTGACCTACAGTAGTCCCGATATTTGTTGTTAAAATCCTGTTGCATCTGCGGCCAAGTTGAGATGCCATCTCCAGGTAATCCCATAAACCAGCGCAATGTTGCATCCTTTAGAGTAGATGGAAAGAGTTTTAACTTTTGCTCATCATCTATATAGTCATAGGTTCAACATATAACAACAATCTCAAATGGAAAGTGTCGGGGTCCTCTGTGGTCAGGCCATGGAAATGAGGTAGGGCAGAGGGGCTTATATTCTTCATCTTAGTGTCCTTGTTGGTTTCCCTGATGGGGAAGGCACCCTCAACTCTCTCCCTATTCCCTCTATCATTTCAGTTTTCAGCCATTAACTCAGTAGAAATGGGCTCCTCTTCTTCTTCTTCCCATGTAAGTTCTCCAAATATGTCAAGTTTCTCACCTAAACGTTCCTCCAGTTCACAACCACTGAAGAAGAGATAAAGTTGGTTGTTGGATGCAGTGGAGGTATTTGGCAAAAAATTTCCTAAGTTGTCCCTATTCCTATGAGGCATGAAAGTAAATTTTTTTGGGTTGGTTTTGTAGTTCTTTTAGGCTGGAAAGTACTTTGCAGAAATGAAATTGTTGATTGAATGAAAATCACTAACAGAATGAAAAAGCTACTTGCTGAATTGAAATCCTACTTGTAGAATGGAAAGGAAAGCAGATAATGAAAAATTAACAAAAGGAAGCTACTAGATTAGTTTTGCAGAAATAAACTAATGGCAGAAAAAGGAAAACAAAAAATAGAAGAAAATAAAGCAGTAATCACATTCTACTCAGACACCTCCCGAGCAACGGCGCCAAAAAGTGATGAGCGCTAGTATTGCAGTAAGGATGTTGCAACTCCTGGGCTACCAGCTTTACTTATCAACCTAATAACGACGCCAAAAAGTGATGAGCACCAGTATTACAGCAAGTGAAGGTCCTACTTGTTGTTACTATTCAACCGGTGAGAAACCCCAGGGGTTCCAAGCCAGGCTTCTATAGAGTTTTATCCTTTGATGGCAGAAGAGAAAATCTACTCTAAGAGAGCTAACTCTACTGCAGTAATGACGAAAACTATATGTAAAGCTAGATCACACCATATCCTAATTAACCATTTAAACATCTATGCTAAGCAAAATTGCTAAATCAACACTAAACAAATGCTACTATCTAAGCTACATAAGTAAAGAGCATCAAACCATAGTAATGTGTAAGCAAGTAAACTAGACTAAATATGTTTTCACTTATTTTGTTTCTTTAGGCAAAATAAATTTTGCAGTTTAATTGTTTTTTGTGGATGTGGCAAGTGGATGGAAGGTAGTTGAGGAAGGCTAGAAGGCTTATGGAGTGGTTGGATGGTGTGGAATGGTCCTAGGAGGATTTTTGTGACTTCCTAGAGGTTCCCCATCAATTCGGCCTCATAATAGGCCGTTCCAACAAAACCTACAGAATGTAATAGAAACCTACAGGATGATCCTGTAGGAATTACAGGAAACCTACAAGACAACCGAGAGCTAACTGTGAGGTATTGGAGGTGATGGGAGGCTTGGAAAGGGTGTGTGATGAATGGAATGGGGTGTTAAAAGGTCTAGGAGCACTCAGGGGACAATATCCAAGATAAGAGATGGATAGATTCAGCCAATGTATCTAGGGGAATTTTAATGAAAAATGACAAAAAAAAAACCAGTGAGGGTGATGGTTGAACAAGAGATGGATAGGGTGGATCAAGTGGAAGGTGGCTGCTAGTATTGAAGTCTGGGTCTGCTCCTGAAGTACCTGCTTTCTTAAAACATGTGTTTTCCAAGAACTATGCAACAAGATACATTTTCATAAACTAGAAAAGCATGAATCAATTGCCTATATTATGCATGAAAAAATTTCTAAAGGGAATGAAAGCATGAGTGAGATCTTATCGCAGAAATAGAGTAATTGATAAAGATGACAATGAAATGAACCAAACACTGAATCAAGACAACAAACTCCAAAGCTCATGTAAGAACTAGAAATCTGTGTTTTTGGGGTTGTTGAAGGGTCTCCTCCTCAAATCATGGTCCAAGAGGCAGGGAGTGAGGCCGAGACAGCTGCTGACAACCTTCATGATGATATTTTCTCCTTGCTAACCTGCTAATTGAAAGAAGGCACAAATGGAAGCAAACTAACATAAAACCAATCTAATCTACACTATTGTAATGGAAATACAGCTACTAAGCAAATGAATAATTAAACTATGAATCTATGCTAGCATACATGTACAATAAAGAGGAGCCTTGGCTGCTAGGGTTGGGCCCTAACTAAAGAGCTTCAGCCCTCTGATTTTACTCAGTGTTGACTCCAAACAAAACTCAATCTTGTTATCAAAACCATGGATTACATAAAAAATTGTCACAAGTCTTGCAGCGCAAGATTAGAGTAGAGTTTTACAATAAAAAATCCAAATCCTACTGAGGTCCTAGGCCTCTCTACTTATACATCTAGGGTCTCCAACAACTTCCTTAAAATTACGGTGGCTCAACTCCCAACCTCGAGATAAACTGGTGCTTTCTCTTTCACTTGGTCGGTTGCCTTTTATTCCTCATGATTTGGTTGTTTGCACTATGAGCAAGAGGAGGCATATTCGAATGGAGGGGTAGTAAATGAGGAGGTTTTTCCTCCTATAATTCCTCTCCCTTGTCCCATTAGATTTTTGACCAAGGTCTTTCCCAAAATTCCTTGCTTTTATCCTCTAAGCATGCATTAAATGCACATTAGACCACAAAGCAAAATATCCAACTCTAACTCATCTCATAAACATAATCTAATCAAAAGTATGCAATATGTTATGAGAATAGCTGGTTTGACTAAGCTAGGAGGTAAATTAAGGCCCATATAATTTCTCAATGATGAGGCTCATCAAGTTGTTAAAGGATACAAGTAACAACGCAAAAGAGATTACACTGAAATAATTTCTCAATGATGAGGCTCATCAAGTTGTTAAAGGATACAAGTAACAACGCAAAAGAGATTACACTGAAATATTTGTGTCAATTTCAAGGATGGAAACAATGAGGAGAATTTTATCAATAACAACACAAACACAAGTGAAAGGTATATCAAATGGACATAAAGTCATCCTTCTTGAATGGAGTATTGAAAGTGTATGTGGAGCAACCACCCAGTTATGAGGTTCAAGGCCAAAAAACAAGGTGTACAAGCTAAAGAAAGATATTTATGGTTTGAAGCAGACACCACATGCATAGTATAGCAGAATAGATTCATACTTGTTGAACAATGGCTTTAGCAAAAGGCATGGTGATCCTACCCTCTGCATCAAAGAAAGTGATGATTTTGGGTTGTTGAGGTACTTAAGATTATTGCAACAATGTAAATCCAAGAATATATACAAGTATAGTTGGTAGTTTGATGTATTTCGCTGTAACTAGGCCCGAATTAATGTATTTAGTGAGTTTGGTCTCAATATTCATGGAGACACAAAAGGAGACACATTGGCTAGCATCAAAAAAAATTCTAAGGTATGTTAATGGAACCAAGGAATATGGCATTTCGTACACTACAAAAAATAAATTTAGACCTATTGGATATACTGACAATTATTGGGCAGAAAGTGTAGATGATAGAAAGAGCACATCAGGTTGTGTCTTTCATTTGGGTTCAGGAGTCATTTCATGGACTTCAAAGTAATGACCAATTGTTTTTCTTTCCACGGCTGAAGCTAAATATGTCGCAGCAAAAGGGGCAACTTGTCAAGTAATTTTGATGAGAAGAATGTTGAAAGATTTATGGCATGAACAAGAACAAACAACGAAGATTTATTGTGGCAACAATTTGACAATTACTTTATCCAAAAACTGAGTGTTTCACAAAAAAAGCAAACACATTGACACAATGTATCATTTCATCATAAAGTTGATTAACAATTGTGATTAATGGTGAGTGTTGGAAATTAATCCCAACTACCAAATTAATGAACCTGATGGTGGGTCAATTGTTACACATAAATATAATTATAGTCAATTGGAAATTACCTTTATTTTATATGTCTGCCTTTATTCTAGCGGATCACTATTCAGGTCTCATTATTATAGCTCATATACCTACCTATCCACATACACGTGAATTAGGATCACATACCTATCACCATTCAACTTCATTATTATAGGTTTCGTAATCCTATTGTTATATATGGGATAACTTTATGCTTTCCATTTCATTATTATAGTTGTCGTAATCCTACTTTATATATGGGATGACTTTATGCTTTCCATTTCATTATTATAGTTGTCGTAATCCTACTTTATATATATCTCTATGCATGCATGCATACGGGTGGAAAGTTGCATAAATTTATGCTGTTATACATATCGATATATTCTCAAAGAACACTGCTAATAGAGTTGACATGTAGTTATTTTTTGAATCCATTTAAATTTTGTCTCGTTTAGTTTCTTTTGTTTTTTTAGTTCCTATCCTTTAGGTATGGTATTATGGTATCTATTCAGCGCATTTATGGAAGGTAAACAACCAAAGCAACCTTATACTGAATGCAAGATTTTAATGCACAAAGCTTGTCATAGACATAACGTTTCACATTTCATTTAAATTTTAAGAAGATTGTTATATATGGGATAACTTTATGCTTTCCATTTCATTATTATAGTTGTCGTAATCCTACTTTATATATGGGATGACTTTATGCTTTCAATTTCATTATTATAGTTGTCGTAATCCTACTTTATATATGGGATGACTTTATGCTTTCAATTTCATTATTATAGTTGTCGTAATCCTACTTTATATATGGGATGACTTTATGCTTTCAATTTCATTATTATAGTTGTCGTAATCCTACTTTATATATATCTTGCATGCATGCATACGGGTGGAAAGTTGGATAAATTTATGCTGTTATACATATCGATATACTCTCAAAGAACACTGCTAATAGAGTTGACATGTAGTTCTTTTTTGAATCCATTTAAATTTTGTCTCGTTTCGTTTCGTTTGTTTTTTTAGTTCCTATCCTTTAGGTATGGTATTATGGAATCTATTCAGCGCATTTATGGAAGGTAAACAACCAAAGCAATCTTATACTGAATGCAAGATTTTAATGCACAAAGCTTGTCATAGACATAACGTTTCACATTTCATTTAAATTTTAAGAAGAAACCAAACATGAGATGAATATATTCAGCATTCTAAATCAGCACAATAAACCAGAAGACTCTCACACTTTGATTACGAGCCTTGCAAACAGAGTTGTCATAGCTTGTTCCGCTTTCATTTTTATTACTATTTACGTCAATTCTCACTTTGCCACTGTCCGAAAATAAACCCAAAAATTCAAGTTATTCTAAGAAATATTTATGTTTCAGGATCCAATACTGCCCTGTACATTTGTTAGAAACGAAGAAGATACGGACCTGTCAACGCGAGCTATGTTACTCCTAACTGCTGAACAAAGCTTTGCACTGACAGTGACAAACATCTGCTTTATATTACTTCCATTGAGATCTACCTGTTGTCCCTCTCTTCTCTCATTCCTTTCCTCCACTTGAAACTCATTCTGCGGATGACAAGACAGACCATGCAAAGCAAGTTTTGCTTGTTGCTCTTTCTGAAGCAGTCTTATTACAAGTACTGTTGTCTTCCCAGTACCACTCCTTCCTAGGATAAATAAACTCCTTGGAAAACGGATTACTCGTGATTCTTCGTCATTGACCTCAAACTGTAGGTCAATCTCTGATCCATCCTGATCTGTAAGCAACTGATTAGCAATACCAGAAGATAGCGAATAGAACTTCATCAGCAGTAAACTTTCTTCAACTTTTGCATGCTCTAAAGGAACTCCTACACTTTCAGAAGGGTTACATTGTGAACTCGCAGATCTTTCTGGTTGCTGTAAAGCCCTATACCACACGAAGTGAGGATCATCTTCCCATCTCCTTGGTCGTAGGAACTTACGTTCTCTGTAACAAGAGAGCATTCAGATATGCAGATATAATATATTTATTGAATCCCAACAATAAGAATCCATTTTTCCTCCTGGTTCTTTTCCTTCCCACCATAAAGACAAAGTCGATACACAATTCATTCTTCACCCTTGAATGTTAGGTTAAAATCTTGGATGACAAAGTCAATATTATTTTAAATATTATATCATGAATCTTAATAATAAATAAAATCTAAGAACTTTCACCCTAACTCTATTTATCTACCAAACTAATGGAATAACATGAACATAAAGTACTGTAACATTTCCAACTCACAAGGCATACAAACGCTACTTAGCTGATCATTAAAAAGAAAGCTTTGGAGGAAATATAAAGCATTAGGCACATCAACAACATAAATACATAAGGAAACGTATTCTACCTGTTGAAAACCTTTACTTTACAGCGTTCAATATATTCTGGTGTGTATGTCCCAAAAATTTTCTCCAGACGTGTTCTAAACTGAGGAACTTCTTCTAGCTTTAGAACATTCCATATTTTCAAAACTTGCAGAGATTCCGTCCCTCTCTGAACGTCAGTCGACCATAATAAATATAAACCCGAGATAGAATATTCATTGATAAGGCTTTCGTCAGAATGACCACTATATTTCATAGTTTTCCGCCAACCATTAGCCATATTCAGTATTGTGCCGAGTATTCGCTGCCTCACCTGTAGACGCTTTATTTTTGTAAATGATTTCTTAAACTCATTGCTGAATAAAACCTGCTAGTGCAGAGCTAAAAGAAATCATTATTGTGTTAATCGCTTATCTTTATATGTAAATATGCATAAGTAATTAGCCCGCATACACGACTATTTTACTGAGATGCCTCGTCTAACCCACAGTGCCATATGGCAGCACAGATATCCGTCAATATATCAGTAGAAACCACGGAATATATAAACTAAAAAGGGAATGTATTTCTTAATTTAGGAATCAATAACATTCTTTCTTCGGGTGAAGGGCAGTTCAAGGGTGGAGAGTCCCCTTTTTAATGGCGCAGTTTCGCCATTTTGGTTTGAATCTGGTAAAAAAAAAAAATTTGGATCTTTGCGAGATTGTTGATTTGTTTTCTTTAAAATGTATTTTTAATGCTTAAAATCCCAAAACACTTGAATTGCGCCAATCATTAAAAAAAAATAAAAAAATAAAATATTCAAGCTTACCCTTTTCTAATATCTTATTGATTTTGGATCAATAACGTGACTCCCCACTTTGGATTCCGCATTGTCCACTCCCAAGTGGCCTTTTCTAACTGTTTATTTGACTCTTCAAATAGATATTTTTTTTTCCTAAGTTTTTTGAATCTCTCATCTATAATTCTTATGTTCAAGGAATTTTCCATAGTGTTCAAATAGATATTTTTTTTCCTAAGTTTTTTGAATCTCTCATCTATAATTCTTATGTTCAAGGAATTTTCCATAGTGTTCATTGATTTATTTGGATAGTAAAATTGGAA
>APFE031067145.1:118807-167621 GCA_000404065.3 Pinus taeda
GGTTTGAATATTAGAGAGAGAGTCATTGCTAACTTTTACCATCCCATCAATACTGGAATGTATTAGGGTATTCAGTAACTCTAATACATCATCCATTCGATCCATTTCAAAACAATGCTTCAACTACAAATGCACTTTCTTAGAATATAAAAGTACAAGTAGACTTATATATCAGACAATGCCAAATAACTGCAACTTGAAGAATATAAACAAGTTGTGTACCAAGATCATTAATGCCTGGTGTTCCAAGATTACTAATAAGAGTAACAATCTCACTGAACTTGTGGTAACTTAGAAGAAGAGCATCAATATTATACTACTTAGAGAAGCCTTTTCAAAATATCAAATCTGAAAGTCTGTCCGCAGTACCGTTGCAGATAAAAACAAGAACTTTGTCATCCCCTTGGACTTGAATAATAAAATGGCAAATGTTGTAAAAGTGTTGATCAATAGTGGAAGACAATTTTAGACATTGAGCTTATACATAAATGCACAATGCAATAATTCAGTGCACAGGCATCTTCGCTGCACATTTACCTGTTTTGAGTAATTATTGCATGAAAAGTATGACAGAATTCCCACTTTTCCTTAAGCTCACAAAAATTAATTCCTTCCTTGATTTGAAAACATGGATGATCATCCATACAGCCACAATGAAATTAGCATCAAAAATGCCGCCTAACTGTAGATTATAAATAGATCTTTTCCAAACTGAGTTGAGATTTAGCTCTACCCCACTACGGCAATTTTAGTAAGCTTTCAATAATGAGAACGGTAAGGTGTTAACTAAGCCATTGACCTCAAAACTTGGAAAAAATATCACCGAAAACCATATTATCCTTCAGTCTCAGATGTACACTATGACATGGTACCCTCAAGTTTTCATAAAAATTCCCATGAACATCATGGACATGCGTCCCAATTCTTCTAGAGGATACCCAGGCCGAACATACCGATTCTATACAGGGGAAACTGTATTTGAGTTTGGTTATGGATTAAGTTATTCAACCTACTCTTCTACTTTTCCTACATCAACACCAGATCACATTATTCTGCCAGCTTCTCACAATCATGTCCAACTTCATTCGCTGCACCAGGTTTCACCAGAGAGAGAAAATGCATCTAACCTCATCTACGTTGATGCTTATACAGCATGTGAAAAAGCCACATTTAACTTGCAGGTTTTGGTTCATAATCATGGGCCCATGGATGGAAGTCACGTTGGGTTGTTCTTTGTCAAAACTCCTGCAACTCACGAAGGAGTACCAAAGAAGCAATTGATTGGCTTTCAACGCGTCTATATGGAGTCTAGAAGGTCTAGCGAAGTTAAATTTCTGCCCAGCATGTGCACATTATGACCTCCTTTCTCAAACAGCAAGATCTGACTGGGGATTTCAAGAGTATATTACTTCTGATTGTGACGTTGTTGCAATCATTTATGAGAATCAAACCTATACAAAATCCCGAGAGGATGCAGTTGCAGATGTTCTGAAAGCTGGCATGGATATCAACTGTCGAACTTATTTGCTTCGGCACACAATATCTGTAGTGAAGAAAGGGAAGGTCCAAGAATCATCTATTGACCGAGCCCTTTTCAACATATTCTCAGTACGAATGCGTCTTGGGCTTTTTGATGGTCATCCTAAGCATCAGAAGTATGGTGATCTGGGGCCCCATAGCAAAATTTCCATCCATCGATCCCTCTTTCAATATTTCAGCAATGGGAGACGTGGAAGCATTCTCAATTTACAGGGAGAGGACTTCGAATATTATTTGCAGACTTACTCCATCGTCCTCGGCCGGAATAGCAAGAAATCTTCTGTTGCGTCGACTTATCCTACCTTGGGGGCGGCATGAACATTTCCCGTCAACATGCCAGAATTTACTACGACTTAGATAGGAAAAGATTTGCCCTGGAAGTCATTGGGAAGAACGGCTGCCTGGTGGAAGGGGTGCTCTACCTCCCGGGGAACCCGCCCATTAAATTGGATTCTCAGGATTTGCTTCAGATTGGGGACAAGAAATTCTATTTTCTGATACCTGTCAGAAAAATCGTTAAACCCGAACACCAGCGCCTCAATCTCAATGCCAATGCGAATAATGCCAGAATGACATGAACCGGCTTTAGTACCACCTTTGGACTTCACCCAAATTGAGAGATAAGAGTCGAAATGCTGGAATAAACCCCTCTTATCAAATGATTCTAGGAAATGACATGAATTTATGGGAGAGCGTTTCTATTCCAGAACTGACAGAACGTTTTGATTACAGCAGCCATGGAATGGTCTCCAGCGGAGAGTTCTGGTGGTGCAATAACGGTCACTCTAGTTGTTGACAGGCTATAATGAGGTGCAGAGACTCGCATTCATACCAAAACGCATTCAACTTCATAACGTATTCAAACAGCCGCATTCAATTTCATAATGCATTCAAACTTGAATCATACGCATACCAGGAGCTGGTGGCATATCTCTGCAGTGGTACCGTCAGGACTCAGCGCTAAAATAGGAAATGACAATATCCACAGATGTGCAGTGTAGGTAATGAAGGCTAGCGCTATCCAAGGCAGCTTGCTCAGGGAAAACAGGACACTCATCATGGCTCTGATACCATGTTAAACAGACATGGTGAGGGAGAACCAATAGGAAAACAATAGGAAAGATAAATCATTCACTACAATTTTTATTCACAAAAGATGTACATTTATAGTACAATATGGTGACCGTTGGGATTCAGATCCCAAGGTCCCTTGGACTGCTTTGTCCATTCGGCTTCCACGCTAACCCTTTAGGATTAGGTGTCCAACAAGAGACTAAAATGTTAATAATATTTATAATCATATCTTGTTAACAAGTGCGGAGAGACTAAAATGTTAAAAAGATTTATTTATGGTTTAGAGGAAATAACCAACTTGTCAACAAGTGAGAGACTAAAATGTTAATAATATTTATAATCATATCTTGTTAACAAGTGCGGAGAGACTAAAATGTTAAAAAGATTTATTTATGGTTTAGAGGAAATAACCAACAAGTGCAGAGAGACTAAAATGTTAAAAAGATTTATTTATGGTTTAGAAGAATAATGGTTATTTTTATTATTGAGATTTAATTTAAAAAAAACACTAAGTTTTTGATTTAATAGTTTTTTTGAATAACTTCGGAAAAATTTATATTATTCCTCTTATAAAAATAAAATTCTATATAATATATTAAGACAAAAATAAATATAGAAAATAAAAACACTATACCTTCCCATCATATATAACATAAAATTGAAAAAAATATATTTAAGAAATATCATGTCAATTCTACAAATTGTTATTTTGTCGCAAAGGAGACAGAAACTCTAACCAGACAGAAACTCTAACCACCTAAGTGTTTTGAGTCGAAAAGTCATATATCAATAACGCTTTTACGTCATAGGCACTCTGTGATGTTAATAAGTAATAAGAAACTTAACCATAAGTATTACTTCAAGACAAATAAGTAATGGCATACGTTTAGAATATTGAATAAAAAAAAATAAACAAACACAAGTAGATAACAAAAATGTACAATTTACAACACTACTAAAAGACAGGAAAACAAGACTTAGTCAAATGAGGAACGTACCTTCCAAATAGTATTGTTAAACAAGACAGAATCCTTGTTTAACAGATCTTCAAGCCGGTCCAACTGACCTTTTGCCTTTCTTATAGCTTCTACCATTCCATTATCCACGCTAGGATTTAGAAAACACTTCCTCTCAACGGCATTTTGTACAATTTTCTTCCAGACAGAGTTGCTTTGTCCTAGAGATGGTTCATTCCCAACAATCCAAAGACAAAATCTGTTGAAAAACAGTAATGCATCATCCATAGATCCCAGAATCAAAGATCAAGATCTAAATACAGTATGATTAATTACCTAAACCATCAACTCTGCTGCTAGTAAAATCGCACTAAACATAAAAATAGATATGATGGGAAGAAAGATAAAAGATACCTTGGACGTGTTAAAGCAACATTTGTACGCCGTGGATCCGAAAGGAAGCCGATGTTTCTTTCAGTATTAACTGTTGATATTATTATAATATCTTTTTGGCCACCTCGAAATTCATCAATTAATTTGACTTCTATGTCAAGAATGTTCCTCCATTTTTCCTTCAGCCTTCTCTCCAAATAAAGAACTTGAGCACGATAAGGTGATATCACACCAACGCTTATTTTTAAGTTGCCTCTGGAAGCACACACTATTTAAAAATTGTAATTAGAAGCTTTAATTTGAATTCAAAACAACCATGGATACAACATTAAATGTTTTTGTATAACCGCTTTTGTTTTCTTGTATGCTACAGGGATCGATATCAGATGGATGCACAAATTTTTATAAGAATATTTTGTAATGGGTCATATGGTTACATCACTAACTATCTGAGAAGTTAGTTACTATCTGAGAAGTTAGTTGATTTGAACTATCTTTTTCATACTTGCTATTTCTCTACATGCAGTAATCATGAAGCAATTATCAGAGTTGCTCTCTACAATGATTATATATATATGTATATGTTTTTATTTGTAGAACTGGCTAATCTTTCACCAAGGAATGCTGATATTATATATATAACCCATTTGATTAATATATATATATATATAAAATTAATTTTTTCATGCTGAAAAAAGAAAGCTCATCATAACAGGAGTAGATAACCCGCCTTCAGTAATGATCTCACAACATTCATTTTGCTCAAATGTTGTGTGAATTTGTTTCCCATGTATCAAAAAAATACAAAAGACAAAGATCCCATTTAGAATGATTAACAACATTTCTTTTAATAGAGCGAATAAAATGCGGAATAACTATACAAGCATACACAGTCCACGCTTGTGTTGCCTAACGGCATGTAGATATGTAATCGGGCTTGTTTTTCTAAGTCTGGTATATACGAGACAAAAAGAAATATTTTATTGCACCAAAGCAAGGTTCATTCTACCACCCAGCACACATGTAATGTTTTTTTCCCAACGATAGCGTGATACATGGCCAAAGTTGCCCCAATTTAAGATTTAAAAACAATAATTATAGCAGCAAATATATTGAAATGTGCATATTCCTACTTAACTCCATTTTTTTTAAGGTCCATGTAGAGATTTCCATCTAAATCTCTTTTTATCTGTGTACCTATCTAATAAATATAAAGTTAAGATGTATTTAAATATGATGGAGTAATCAAAAGCAATAAGTAATATAAGAGAAAACATAAAAATGTTAACATAAAGATGTTAAGTGTGAAGCCAAATTCATATTCTAGATCTTTTTATACCGCCATTAGTTTCTAGATCATTCCAGATCTCAATCTGAATCACATACAGGATTCTAGATCCTTCTTCAGCCTCTATAAAATTGTAATTTTTCTGGCCAAGGAAAGCAAGCCAAGGCCCAAGCCTGTTATGTAATGCAAAGTGATTTCTGTTCTCATGCTTTATCTATTCTGCTGTTTCTGACTGAGTAATCTTGTTTTTTCTCCATTTGTCTGTCTTTGTGAATTATTCTTTGCTATTGCGGTGTGTATGAATCCACTGTGTGTTATGTATGCTCTGATCTAACAAAAGATTATATGAAAGACATAGACATAACATTAAATTACAACTCACTTGATCTTATATTGAATTAAACTAAAAAATGCCAATTGCAAAGGTAAAAATAATTTTCCCAGTTTTACTTTGTAATTCACTGAATTTCAGTTTTTAGTAATTTAATATTATTTTTTTTAAGAAACCACAACCAACCATATAGAAGCATTGGGCGAAGAATTTTAATTATGAATAAACCAAAAAAATTGCTACAGTTATTGGTGATTTCATCATTCACATATATGGCTCACAAAACCGTTACCAAGACAACTCTATGTGCAAAGAGGCTTGCAATTTAGCTATTGGGACGGTATAGAAGGCACGACCTCCCCTAAGTTTATTATCCACTTTCTTTAGTGATCCATTTAATATTCTTAGAGAACTCACAAAATTACTAACATGCATTTGTATTTGTATTCATTTAATAAGACAATTATCAAGTTTTCTTTTATTAAGTCTTGCAAGATAGGATGATGCAAATTTGTGGATATATAACATTGATTCAAATTAGTAATTGAAAATTTTGGATAATATTGTGTATGGGAGATCCAAATTGTAAACTCTTCTTATTATGTTCCAGTGCCATTCCTTTGGATTGAGAAAAATGTCACAGGTCATTTGTTCCAGCTTAAAAGTTGATTCAATTCTCAGTCATCTTTGTATATATCTTTGTCAAGTGGTCATGAGGATTGAGAATCTCAGGCCACCAATTTACTTCAAGCTTGGACTCCAAGTAGCCCCTTTTAACTCGTTTTTCCTACCAAGTCTTAGGAGTTGTTTCATGTTTGTTGGGTTTAATGATTTTAAATTGAATTACTAAGCTTCTCGTGGAAGAAATAAATACAAGATTTAATATCAAAAGTAGGTTTTCTAAATGTTCTATTTAACTGAATGTTTTCCAAAGACTTCCTCATTCTTCTAGCTTTCATTTTTTCATATTAGTACTCTTCTCCTCAACCAGTTAGAGGCATATAGGGACTCTTTTTGGGGAATTCCACAAAGAACTTGTTATTCTTCTAGTTTGCATTTTTACATATTAGTACTCTTGTCCTCAACCAGTTAGAGGCATATAGGGACTCTTTCTAGGGTATTGCACAAAGAACTTGTTATATGGATAATTATGATTATCCAAATTGTTCAGCATTCTGTGAAGATTCCACCCTACAATACCCATTTCAGAGATGTGAATGACACAATGATAACAATCAAGAAAATCTGGCATTCACAATATGGAAATGAAAAACTAAGAAAGAAATATTTGGAATATAATTAAGCAAAACACCTAAAAGTGACTCGAAGAAAAATGATAAAGATAAAAATCCAGTTGGAAAAGCACAAAAGGAAATTTGTTCTCTTAGTGGTAGCAAAAGAAAGCAATAGAGAGAAATTGAAGGAATAAAACATGATCAGAAAACTTTATTGAAAATAAGATAATATCACTTGCAAGAGACAACCAACTCATGACTACATGGCCAATTAATTAGAACTATCTCCACTTGAATGAGAGATTTAACTAATTGCTGCATGGCCAATAACTAAGACTATGTCCACTTGCATGAGATAGTTAACTCATGACTGCATGGCCAATTAAAGAGGACTACCTGTCAGTTTTCTTGAATGCATGTTCAAATCTCTCTAGATTCACTATTAGACTCACTACTATAATAGTTCAACCATGTAGATTATATTGCATTGAATTGTATTCTCTCATAAATTTCTTTTTTTGTCCATGAATGGAACTCATTAATTCTTTTATCTATCAAATTTCTTTTTCTTTCCTTGCATGTTTTGTTCATTATTTTTTCGCTAGATCCAATTTTCGCACTATCTAAAGGGAAGGATGTGAGGATTCCTCCTCCAAAGGGGAATCCAAGACGAGTACAGCGTGACGACAATACCAGGAGGGAGCTAAAGAAGAAGCAGTTATGCTCCACCTGTCAGGAGCCATGGGCACCAGGACATAGATGTGCTACTTGCAGAGCACATTTTATTGAGGTCTTCTCTGAGAGCAGTGGAGAAGAGGATGACGAGGAGAATGTGGAGGTAGGAGATAGCCATGCCATAAAGGGACCTATGCCACCTCCACCACCACCAGCAGGTGGTGCATCTTTTGCACCCACCAGAGGGGCCCTTGCAGCGTTGCGAGAAGTTCCCAAGTATCTGACGCTACACGTACGAGGGACAGTACGTGGCGAGCGTGTATCAATGTTGGTTGACAATGGGGCTACCCACAACTTCATCGATGCACATATGGTTGAGCGGAGAGGTATATAGACAAAGAGATTCGATGGGTTTTCAGCTTTGGTCCCAGGAGATCAGAATATAATGTGTGCTCGTTATGTTTCAAAGCTATCAGTGACAATGGGCACCTACACATTGACTGACCACTTTTTCGTGGTCAATATTCCAAACACCAACATGATACTCGGTGTTTAGTGGCTTATCACTCTAGGGAAGGCCACGATAGATTGGAAGACCCTGGAGATGGAGTGGGATGATGAGAAGACAGGTAGACATGAGAAGATATGGGGACAACACACATATCCGCCTCAGACTGTCTCGACTCATTGGATGGAGGCAGTCTTCCGAAAGGGAGACATATAGTAGGGAGTGGAGCTGTGTGCATCAGAGGCAAGAACTACAGGGCATACAGTACACCCAGAGATACAGTCTATCCTTGATCGATATGCCATAGTGTTTGGAGAGATTCCAACAAGACAGCCACCAGATCAGGGGTTTGAGCACACCATCGAGCTTGAGCAAGGCATACAAGCCGTGATTACCAACCCCTATAGTCACCCCAAAGCCTATCGGGATGAGATTGAGAGGGCTATCCATGAGTTGCTTGCATTGCCAGATTTCACACAGCCATTTGTTTTGGAGTGTGATGTGTCGAGAGAGGGGATCGGCGCAGTATTGATGCAGGGAGGTCACCCTATAGCATTTGAGAACCAGAAGCTTCTTCCACATGAGAGGTTGTATTCCATATACGACAAGGAGATGCTTGCCATCATGCATGCATTGGCTAAGTACCGACAGTATTTGGTAGGCAATAGTTTCGGGGTGAGGACTGATCACAACAACCTCAAGTTCTTTTTGGAGTAGAAGCAGCTACAAGAGAGGCAGCAGAAGTGGATCAGTAAGATCCAAGCATATGACTTTGACATTGAGTATGTCAATTGTAAAAACAACGTGGTAGCAAGATGCCCTTTCACGTAGACCAACCACGTTGTCTCTTATGAGCTTGGATACAGATTGGAGGGCTCAACTCTTAGTAGAGTACTCCAAGGACAGATTTGCATGTGAGGTTCTGGATGGGTAGGTGGCAGATGACAGGTACAGGGTGGTCGATGAGATCATCTACTATAGGGACTAGATCTTCTTGATTGAGGGGTCTCAGAGCAAGAAGAAAATACTCCAAGCATCACATGATTCCCCATTGGCAGGACATCAGGGTTTTACCAAAACCTACAGGGCCATTAGGGAGAGGTTCTTATGGAAGGGCCTCAAGGAGGACATACTCCAACACATCTAGGAGTGCAATGTTTGCCAGAGGAACAAGGGAGAGATGAGCCATCCCGCAAGATTATTGCAGCCTCTTCCCATTTCGGAGGGGAAATGGGAGAATATTTCGATGGATTTCATCACAAGACTGCCCATGGTACAGGGCAAGGATTGTATCTTTGTCGTCGTTGATCGACTGACGAAGTATGCACATTTCTTTGCCATATCCACACACTACACAGCAGCATAGGTGGCTGAGCTATTCTTCAAGATGATCTTCACGCTACATGGTCTTCCTAAGACCATCGTCAGTGACAGGGACAACTGTTTCATGGGCAGGTTTTGGCAGGAGCTTTTTTGATTGGTGGGGAAAGAGTTGACACCGAGTACCAACTATCACCCACAGACGGAGGTAGTTAACAAGTGGCTAGAGGGCTACTTGCGTAACTATGTCAGTGGGCAGCAGTGAGCATGGCGAAGTGGCTACATCTGGGGGAGTACTGCTAACAATACTTCACATCACATGTCCATTGGTATGTCACCATTCTATGCCTAATATGGGTATCATCCTTTATCTTTTGCTGACGTGATGTTTGGTGATAGCAAGGCTCCTAGAGCCAAGATTTGGATCCAAGAGGGTCATGATATCCTCCGATCTCTCAAGGATAACATGGCTACAACGCAGAACCAACAAAAGTTGTATGACGACAGGGGTCGGGTGGAGAGATAGTTCGAGGTAGGGGACATGGTCTACCTACGATTACAGCTACACCGACAGTCATCACTTAAGCAGAAGGGGGCTGAGAAGCTCAAGCCCCGCTTTTATGGGCCATATAGGGTGATACGCAAGATTGGACAGGTTGCATATGAGTTGGAGCTGCCCCTAGGCAGTAAAATTCATAACATTTTTCACGTATCATGCCTGAAGAAGCCATTGGGGCAGCAGGTGACCGTGACGGATGAGCTACCACCCATGGATGATGAAGGGCATTTGGTATTCCAGCCGGAGGCTATCATTGATTCTAGGGAGAGACGGTTGCGAAGCAGGACAGTCCGGGAATTCTTGGTGAGGTGGAAGAATTTGTTGCATGAGGATGCCACTTGGGAGTGAGGAAATCTTACAGCATCCACCACTTCAGTTGCTTGAGGAGAACCAACATTTTGTCAGGCGAGACTGTAATATTCCTAATTAGCTATGGCTAATTGAAATATTCGATTTTGTTCGATTTTTTCCTTCTATAGTTATTTGTAAATAAAAAGTGAGGAAGGGGGAACATAACTCACTTTAAAATAAAAAGTCACTTCCTAGGTAGCACAACATTGTGACTTAAGGGGGAACGAAGGGGGCCAAAAGGGGGATGCAGAAATGGGGCCCACGCAGACACAAGGAAGGACTGCACAAGAGGGAAGGAACACATTGCAAGAAGGGGATCACACAGGAGAAAGTGAGCCTAGGGATTGTCAGAGGTAGAGGGTATAAAATAGAGAGGAACCCCCTCATTTGAGATCATTCTAGTTATGAGCATTTGTGATAGCCATTTCAACTTAGAGCATGCTAGCTGTTTAGCTAGTCTGCAGAACTCTTTAATGCATTGAGTGTCTCCGTTCGGAGATCTCACCCTTAGCCTCGGGGGACTTCCAGTGCCTGCTCAGGCAAGGTATTTCCATTGGCATTCTAGCAGTAGATTCATCAGCATTTCAGCAGCAGATTCATCAGCGTTTCAACAACAGTTTCATCAGCGTCTTTGAGGAACTGCAAAGAACCCCAAGGGGGTGATTTTCGAGGCTCGGCCATTTCAAAAAAGCTTTCTGGGTTTTTCTGGGTTTTTTAGTAGAGTTTGATTCCAAAGTTTCAGCCTTTTCTAAGGGGGGGAGCAGCCCCAAATCCTCATTCAATCTCCAGTAGCAGCAGCAGCAGCAGCATGGCATTTTCCCAGCAGCTGGGACGCAGATCAATGTGAGGCCATTCCAGGAAAGCTTTCTGGGTTTTTCTAGGTTTCTTGAGTAGAGCCCGAATCCAGAGTTTCAGCTTTTTCCGAGGAGGGGAGTAGCCCCAAATCATCATTTGTTTTCTAGCAGCAGTAGTACAACAGCAACATCCGCGCAGAGAGGCCATTCTTGTCATTCTAAGAGTATTTCTTCACTTGCCTTGTGCAAGTCGAGGTGCCATCTGTCTAATCACCTCTTGTACTCATTTATTGCCCAGTATAATAAAATGGTTTATAGCATTTCTCGCTTCATTTTTTGTTTATCTGCTTATATTTCCAGTTTACATTATTATATGTTGTTCCACTGTTATTTTATCACTTCTGGGTTATTATATCATTTGCACATATTTGGTTGGAGTTTTTGCTGGGGTTTGACGAATATTCTAGGTTACGAATATTATAGAATACCACCTTCGACTTCACCACCATCACCTGCGACTTCACCCATACCACCTCCACCTCCGCCGCAGTTCAGAATTACAAATTCAATGATGCTGCCTTTGTTCAAACGCTTGGGAAATGAGGACCCAGACCAATTCTAGTTCGTTGTGCACCGACCTAGTATATCAAGTACTCTAATGACAACCTGAATATTGGAGTGGCAGACATCCAGAGAACGCTGAATAAAGAGTTCAGTAGGCCTAAATCGAAGGCACAGTCGATTTTGGGATTCAAAGAAATCGCGATGCAACCAGGCAAGATGCCTTGGAATCTAGATCAAAGGTTGAAGTGTACAATCCGCGAAGCCAACATGAATTTGACACACGAACAGCATCGCGGCTGCATTGTGGCTTCGCTACTGCCACACTTAACGTTGTCGCAACAAAAGATAACCACTCAGGTAGAGGCCTTCGAAGCTGCCATGAAACTACATGAAACTGTAGGATTCAAGGGCATGACAAGGACCATTTCCTGGTCTTTGCGAACTATATTACGGGAGGAGGATTGATGCCTTTAAGGCCAGAAGCTTAAGCAGGACCTAGCGCGAGGCCTACATTATGGTGCGTTTTCTGTCAGGTAGCAAGAAAACATGCCACAGATAACTCTCATTTGCTACAAAAGTATGTACAGACACCGCAACATCTATTATGCAACTTCTGTAGGCCAGTAAGAGTTATGAGTTAATGATAGATATAACTCCCGCCTATAGGGTTAAGGCAGAAACGCGGCCCCCTGACCAGAGCGTAAGGATGGCACCGACAAGATTTCAGGGGCGCCAACGAGGCCGAGGAGGACTTGGCAGAGGTCTAGGACAGTTGATCTGCTACAATTGTAGAGGACCAGGACAGTATGCCCATGATTGCACTAACCCAACACATCCGTCGTGCAAATATTGCGCGCTGTTTGATCATGAAACAGAGGACTGTCCTACACTGATAGCTAGGATATGTGACAAAGGTGCGCTACCACCTCCGCCAAATCAGAACCTACAAATGATGGGGTCCAATTCATGCGAAGTGGATCCAAACATAAATATAGTGCTCAGGAGTGGAACTGCAATAGGAGATGACAAGGGGAATCAGCCATAAGATAATACATGGGTCTGCAAAGCTCCGACGAAGGAGGCTAAGTTTGATTTGGAGCCCACACATGAAACCTTCATGGAAGCTAAGAGATTCGCTGAGGCTTCCACCTCAGGAAGCAAGGATAAGCCTAAAGAGGAGATGGACCCCTCTATGCTCACAACTTTCTTAGAGACCTGTATGAAGTTACTATGCGATAGTAAGGCTATGAAAGGGTTACAAGAGCTCATCAATAGACGCAATGGAACCGCCCCGTGTGAACTGCGCGTAGTACAAAATATTGGCAAACATAAAACAAAAACCGGACAGGAGATGAGACTGACCGCGCAGATAGGAGTATGAAATGGATCAGTTTATTTTGGATTTGAGGTCAGATACGAATGTCCTACCAAAGGAGACTTCCAAACGAATGGGGAGACCCGCGCTATAGTGGTCTCCAATTCAGCTAAGGATGGCCAATCAACAAAAGATCATCCCCATTGGGCGACTCCAGAGGGTGACTGTGGATATTGAAGGTGCGAGCACGCTGGCTGACTTTGAAGTAATAGAAATAGTGGATGACAGCAATCCCTATCCCGCGCTCCTGGGAATTGACTGGGCTACTGATATGAATGGGGTAATCAATCGAAAGAAGCAGAAGATGATCTTTAAAAAGAAATCGCTACACGTAATAATACCCCTAGATACTACTAAGGGATCATGCTATACTAAACCAACCTGCGATTACGAGAGTGATGATGATTTGGACTGTATCTATAAGATAACAGCGCAAGATGAAGATTGGGTGAATACCATTTCAAATGGGGGGATTACCTGGGATCGTGAGAGTTCCTGCACTTCGGACTCCGATGAAGAGTTAGAACGCTGGCAGAATCGATTACATGAAGTGACTATGATGAATTGCAACATGATGACCCAATCGCTACGCTGTCTCCTCAAAGATAAAAAAAATTACCTACTTATGATGGTATGAATGAGGAAGATATATTTTTGGATACATTTGAAAGCGAGATACCAAAAAAATAGCGCTTCCAAGCGTTGTACTGAGCACTGCGCGCCACACCTATAAGATGGTGGGGTACGCATAAGGGAAGCTTTGATGATTGGCGCAAATGTAGGAGGATGATGAGAACAGGATTCGGAAAGCCTAAGATGCAAATGACAGACAAGTATGATGGGCAAGATGATCTGCACGCGCATTTGGCCAAATGGGCCCAGGCTTATGAAGGAAAGCCCCAACCTGAATGGGTGCACTTGTTCTGTCATACCCTAGATGTTGTCTCGATGAATTGGTACGTAGAAACAGAGCTCCGCCATGGTACAAGTTAATGGGATATTCTTCTCGAGGGCTTTGTAATGACATTAAGTTTTGAAGACCGATTTGACTGTATCGGTAAGGAGCTACAAGAAGTTAAAGCAGTGATCTTTCGGATACCACAGGATCCTTTGGACCTGACTCAGCCCGAGTGGGCTACTCAGCTAAGCCATGCGCTGGAATGCTATAACGTGACTGCTGAAGAAGAAGATGAGGATCCACGGAAGATTAACATTCTGGAAACAGAGGCTCACTGCGAGGTTAAAGGACCACCGATTGAGAACCCTGATATAACTGCGCTGTTGAAAACGAGACAAGTAAACATTGGTACAGAGGAAAAACCAAAATTCGCGAAAATTGGAGACCACTGGGACGACGCGACGGTGGATAAGGTCGCTGAATTGCTCCACGAATACCAAGATTTATTCCCTACCAAGTTTACGAATCTCAAGGGGATAATCAGGGACCTAGGTATGATGAAGATTACAATAAAGCTCGACGCAAAGCCGATTAAGCAAAGGCCTTACCAACTCAATCCGAAATATAAAGAGAAGGTACACTTAGAGCTAGACAAAATGCTCATGGAAAGAATCATTGAGCCTGTGGAGGAATCTGACTGCGTAAGCCCAATGGTGGTACAGGGAAAGAAGCAAAAGGATGAAATAAGGATATGCGTGGATCTCAGGACACTGAATGATGCTTGTGTACATGATCCTTTCCCGAATCTGTTCACTGATGAAGTGTTGGGCAATGTAGGTGGCGAGGAAGCATATTCCTTCACTAATGGGTTCTCTAGGTACCACCAAATGAAAATCGCGCTACAGGATAGTAGAAAAATGACCTTCACGACTGAGTGGGGTTTCTTTCAGTCAACATAACGCCGTTTGGATTCAAGGAATGCTTTCAAGAAATTTATTCATAAGTTCCTAGAGGTATATTTTGATGTCTGGAACATGTTTGGGCTCGTTAAACACCATGTAGCAAGCTTGTGCCTGATGCTGGATACCTATCGAAAATACCAAAAAGTAATTCGTGATTGATTTTTCAACGATGCAGACCATATAGAGATGTAGTCAACATTGCCATTCATGCCATTTAGTTGCAAAACTTTCTTATTGAGTTTCATATCATATTTCATCAACTGACCAAGAGCCAGTGAGACAATCGAAGCACACCAACATTTTGTAAAGATCTAGTGAAACGACAATGAACACATGATATTGATATCCATAAGCACTACATCCAGGAATTAGTGCATGATGAGGTCATCAACTTGTAGTGTTGTTCCCCTTCTAAACAAACTATTGACATCTTCACGAAGTCTTTCAGTGAGCAGAAGTTTCATTTTTGTGAAACCGCCTTCGGGTGAAGGACACAACTACATAGTAGTTGTATTTAATTTTCAATATTGTATTTCGAGGAGTGGGGGTGTTTGTTCCCATGTGGTTTTCCCTCTTTACTCTTCTTGCAGTTGCTCTATGTTACTTAGATGCATTGTAAAATGGGTACCTTACATGGCTTCTTGTCGGCATCCATTCATTTTTTTTCTCTCTAGTAGTTCTTTATAGGGACATTGTAGATAGCATACACTTAGTTGTACTTCAATTAGAATAGTGAGTGGAGTCATGAATGGAAAATCATTATTATCACCAAGAGGGCACTCCACAAGTGCATCCATGAGTTATACTAATCTCCACTAGCATGAGACAATTAACCGATGACTGCATGGCCAATTAGCTAGGACTATCTCCACTTGTATGAGATATTTAACTAACGATTGCATGGCCGGTTAACTAGGATTAGGTGTCAGTTTTCTTTTGTGCATGTCCACAGATCTATAAATTCACTATTAGACTCGCTACTATATTAGTTCAGCCATGCAAAATATATTTCATTGAATTACATTCTGTTATAAGTTTCTTTTTTGTACATGAATAGAATTCGTTAATTATTTTATCTATCAATTTTCTTTCTTCCATCCTTTCAAGTTTTGTTCATTGTTTTCTAGGTAGATCCAATCTATGAAGGTTTAGCTACAATTTCACAAACTTAAATAGAAATTAAAGCACATAGTGTTGGAGAAAAAGCCTACGATTAAGGAGTTGAGGAATGTAAATCCCTACTACATTAGTTGGCCCCTTGGACAAGACCAAGGAATAAACATGGAGGAAGAAACCATGGAGTAGGGAATAAGACAAGCTAGAAACACAAAACCCTCTCTCCCATTCTTTCTTCCGGGAATAAGGAAGCCCATTTAAGTTTTGGAAATCAGAAATTTTCAATTTATTTATGTTTTTTAAGACCTATTTTTGCGAGTAAGGTAATTTTATTTACAAGTTGACAAAATTTACATAGCCACTGCCAAGGATTTAGGATGAAACTTGTAAGAAAAATGTGAGAAGTGCCCTGTTCAATAAGGAAACCAAGGCCTCTCTAGCTAGTATCTAGGTTATACATCATAAGAACCTTATTATAATGTCTGCCCATTGAGGGAAATCAGGCTTACCAGAAGAAAAATCAAAGACTACTTGCCTAAACTTTTACAATATAAAAATGTTGTAATTCTCGATTGCATAAGCATTTATAGTTCTAGAAAACAAAGGTAAAGGGTTTTTCAAAAGTAGACAAGGTCTAGTGCATTTCATTAAGTTGTCAGTTGGGATTCATCTTCAATAAGAAAAATTGTTGGATCTTTCAAGGACTCAGCCCAACAACCTGAAATGTACCTCCATTCTCTGTCACCATCTAGGTGATCATTCCAATTATCAAAGATGGTTTTGCCTCTCTTGGGAACCTATGTGCTCCATGAGTCAATGGTGAGTCTCATTGCCCTGTATGGCATGGACTATGAGTCTCTTTGTATGCAAATATCTCTCTTTTCATATGCAATTTTGAGTCTCGAGCTCTAGAGGAAGTCTTCCTACCAAGGTGTTGCATGTATTCTTCAACCTCCTAATCTAGTTGATCATGATAAAGCTATTTTCTTACCTCACGAGTCTCCCTTTCCAATTTCTTGAAGGCCTGCTTTCGCTCTCTATTGGGGTTGACAAGTAATATTTCAATGGTGCCTTTGTAGCATCCCTTTCAACACAGGTAAAGTGAGTAGTAGGGGCCTTTCCCTTGTAGCAACAATAACACATGTTCTTAAACATCCAACACAGAGAGCACAAGATATGACATTTTCAAGGGAGCCTAGCACAGACTGTGACTAGGTAGGAGTGGATAAGAGCACAGGTATGAATCAGAGAAAAGTGGGGAAAAAATAGGGTCGCTAAGCTAAGGGGAAGAAAAATGCAGACGATTAAGGATGTAAGGGGCAAACCCAATACGAGAGGGCTACCAGGGATGATTATTGAGTAGTAGCATGACTAAATTAGGAGAACCCAAGATCGCTGAGATGATAATCTTCATGACATAGGAGGCATCCTTTCTAGAAGCAAGCATCATGTCATTCATCATGGAAAGAGGAAGTGAATTTAGGGTTATCAGTGGCAACAACCTACAAAGAGGTGG
Source organism: Pinus taeda (assembly GCA_000404065.3). NCBI lineage: Eukaryota > Viridiplantae > Streptophyta > Pinopsida > Pinales > Pinaceae > Pinus > Pinus taeda. The sequence goes on from APFE031067145.1 coordinate 136,262, forward strand.
CCATCTTAGACAATGAATACTTAGATAAGGTAAATGTCAAACACTCGAATACCTTATGGTGGAGGGATGAGGAATATATGCATGTGGTTGGAAAGGCATGCAAAGGGTGGCCATGTATTTTCTACGTTACTTGTTCCATTGGTTGGTTTGGCACTCCACTTAGGGAATGTTTTTTAAGACTTTTAAGTCTACTTATCCCATAAGAATTTATTCAAAAAAATTAATTAATCAAAATAGTTATTTGAAAATAATGAAATTGCGTTTAGTTTTCACCCTTATTGAACTCTTTTGAGTATTTTGGACTAACTATAGAATTTCCCTTTTTATTGTATTAAAAGTTTGCACAATATGGTCATAGCATTCTCCTTTTATTATAAAGTAATAATTACACAAAAATAATAATAATGATTGTTTACGTTTATAAAAAATTTTAAAAATAACTCAAGCTTAAACCAAACAACCATAAATTTGAAAGGAATTCCTCAAGTCAAGATCTCAAACCATTGGGAAATGGATTTATGGTTGTGTCGAGTTATTTTATTTCCTTGCAAACTTTATTTCAATACCATGATGAACAATATAGATACATACGAAAATGATTACATAATAAGTAACAAACAAAATATATTCAATGGAGTTTACTTGGAACAATCTTTCCCCTTCTGAATTTGCATCAAATATTCAAATGAAGGTTTTGCAATCCCTTTTATATTTCCTCTTGGATACCTAAGTCCAATTCCCACTACTATCCTACAATGTAGTATCTAGCTAGGAACGAGTAGTGGTTGCTACTTCTTTTGTTATTGAATTCACTTCAATTTGACCAATACCTATGCATCCTAAGGAGTTCTCCAAGTTCCACGATAAATTCTTATGTGGATTTGGTGTTTTTCAAGAAAATGAGAACCAGATTGTCTTGACATTTGTCCCCCCTTCAACTGCTAGATCCCTCCCAATCGAGGAGAGGGGTTCACTCCCTTAGGGTTTGGAGCAACTTCATTTTTTATTTTAGTACAACTATTTCTAGGTTACTAGGGGAAATTTTTTCCTATTGTGTTTACAATTTCTATCCATTTTTTATTCACATTTACATCATCACCATTCACCATGAAAGCCTACAAATGTACTTCCCTTTGACAAATGGCCAAGCAAAGGATGAATGCTCCTTCCTCTGCAATTTTCGGTCATCTAACACAATCTGCACCCTCTGCCCTGTACTTTTCGCACTTCAGTTTCCGACCTATTCACATGTGTGGTCGGAAAGAGAAAAATTACAATCTCATTCTTCTTCGCTTGGTCTCATTCTTTCTTGCAAGTGTAAGTCATCCATTTCTAGCTACTTCACACTCTTTAATCTACCTTAGAAACTTCAGATTGAATCCTTAACAGATGCATATTCAACATAGGACGAGTAACACTTTTATATATATACTCTTTTTGTGTGAAGACATGTCCCTTCAATGAGGCCAACTAGTAGAATATGAAGCCAAATTGGTGGATGGAGGCTTATTATATATTTTGACACAAAAAAATATTTTGATTCTTTGACATAACGAACCCACAAAGGGTCTTTTACATATTAAATATGACTTTGACTTTTGACACAACCCTCTAGCACTAAATGTATGCTTCTGACCTAGAAAATAAACAAAGCATGAAACCCATGCTTTAAATAATTTTTCATTCTCAATAATTTTACTTCTTTTTTACGAATACATTACATCATGACTCAAATACAATTATGAATATCGATACTAGTGACAGTTCTCAACACTCCCTATTAATTAGGGACGTATTCATATTTTTTCAACCAATGCAAGGTCAACTTAAATTTGAAATGTTGCAAGAAGAATACAACAACATACACAATTCTTGGGATACCCTCACTACCAAGGTATCCTCCCAACAAGGACTAAGGTGTAATCTAGGCATCTTCCATTATAGGTACGATCACACTACAACCCTGGTATCCATCCAACAGGATGCCATCTAAACCTTCATACCCTGACACCGAGCCTTACAGGGATCTAGGTATCAACACTAAACCAGAGCTCCAACCGTTACCCTTCCTCTAGGATCTATACATCAATTGAGATCCCAATATTAATACAGCCACAATTTCCTCCCAAGTACCAGCATCATACACAATTTTGTGGTACTCCATCTCTCCCTCTCAACCAAATCAAATAAAAGAAATTGTTAAAAGAAACATTTACAAATGTTTCAAGAAGAGATCAGCACAACCACCAAACCGATGATGCTCCTAGAACTAACTTCTTATGGGGAGGAAATTTTCATCAACACATCAACTACTCTTTCATCTGCTGGCACGTATTGTAGCTTCAAGACCACAACCATTATTCGAATTTTTTTTATGTATGCTCCTGTATGCTATCATGAAACTTCTGGATCTTCAACTATTCTAACGTTTGCTTAGGTTATCACATTATCCAAACACATCTTGATGGAAGCTTCCTTCTTCAACTACTCTACCAGCACCAAACTTGGTCTCACAAGTTCATCAATCACAAATAGCCCTCTGTAGTGCTTTATCCTGTCTCTAATCTTCATTCTTTCTTCAAGGTCTTTACTATAGTTGTCATATTATGCCCTCCCTTTTAAATGGGGAGATATACACCTTATTTACACCTTCCTTCTCCAAGATTCTTCTTTGCTAAGGGACAAGTCTATCATCATATCATCAGAGAAATTCAACCTTAGGAACATCATTTCTTTTATTTTTACTATGCAACAAGGTCATCAACAATGTATACCTCAATGTGACCAAGCTCCCTCTTTCCATCATGCACAAAATCATCATCAAGTATGAGGTAGGTAAGCATCTTCAACACTTTGAAGACTATGTACCTGCAAATCTCAACAAGAAGTTCAACCAAACATAAATATAGAGCATGAAGTAAACTTTATCAATATAAGGTTAGTATTTTGATACTATGGGAGCATAATAAACTAGGCTTTAGATATCAAAACTTAAACCTATTTAGGGTTACCTTTAATGCCTTAAACTTTCACAACAATCTATGCTATGGTTTTGTCAAACACTCTAGAATTTATCAAAACTAAACTTTAGCAAGTAAACTCACACATAGCGAAAGCATTTTAGCTCTAGAGTTTCACTATCATGCCCCAAAATATTATATCAATCTCTATTAAAAATTTTGTCGTAAACCCTATATTCAAACATAAAAACTTCAAAGATGTTCAACAATTTTGACCATGCTAGGGATTCAATCATACAAAAGCACATACTCCTAGGATTTCATTCCTAGGATTTTATACTGACTATTGCAAGGTTTTTGTCATAAACCCTGATTCATCAAACCTTAAAAATCTAGGTTTTCATTATATAACCTAGACATAAACAACAAACCATAAAAGATAGGGTTTCATATTAACAAACCTTAAACATCAAGACATTATGATTTCGTTACATATTATAAAATTTATCAACAAACCCTAAGTATGCTAGGGTTTCATCAAAAAATCACCAAACCCTAAACATCAAAAGGCTATGGATTTATAGTGAACCTTAAAGATTAGAGTCTTACTCAAAAGTGAACAAAAGGTAGATAGTATGATAAGGGTATATTCAATCTAGAGATTATTCACCTTAACAATATAGAATCCTAATGATTCTATGCAAAACCATAAACATGAAAGAGTTAGTAATACAAAGAAAATTTTAAAAGAAAAAAGATCGTACGTTTTAATGAAGAGGATGAGCTATAAATATGGTGGTTTTAAACATACCTTCAATTGCTTCTTTTACAAACTTTGTAGGGTTACCTTATTGAAGGAATCCATCTTACCATCTTCATTGTCCATTTCCATACGAGTCCACTTTTAAAGTGTTTAAGGATCCAACTCGATTTTACAAACCTTGTAGGGTTACCTTATTGAAGGAATCCATCTTAGCATCTTCATCATCCATTTCCATGAGTCCACTTTTAAAGTGTTCAAGGATCCAACTCGATTCACCAAGTCTTCATACTTGAGTTTCAAGGCTGATTCAAAGTGCTAGATGTTTTCTCTTAGAGAGCTACTATAGGTCTTTGAATAAACTTCTCCTCACACTAGTATAGATTTCTCCCTTTTAAGATATGCTTTTGCTCAACGATAGAATCTTATTTCACTTTATTTAATAGGACTTAGATACTTATTTCATAAGAAATGTGGATTCTTTTCAACATCCCATAAATTGTAGGATGGATGACCTTTACTGAGTTAGTTTTTCTCAAAACAAATCAAAGACTATGATCTTGGATTTTGGCCTTCGTGTAATTGTTCAGACTTGGAACTTATATATATAGTTTCACATATTTTCGTCCTATTCCACAAATTCCTTGGCTCCTTTAATTTAGGGGTGAATGCATCCCTATAACAATACATTCTAAGGCCTATAAACAACTCGGCCTATGAACCCTTCTCTTTGGCATCAATGACTACCGTTAGTCTTAAAACTTTATAATTCGGTTATCTTAATAGAACCTGTGGTAACAGAACTCAGAGAATTCATGATTGATTCTTAATAGAACCTGTGGTAACATTTATGCACTGAACTTCTTCCTATCTCATAATGAATTCAACCTTGTCTAGGCTATTGATCTAGCTATTTGGCTCTAAAAATATTATTCGAATCCTTTTACAATGGTGGCTTCCAAGTATTATCATGTGGCCCTAATCACTTACGTATGTGGCCTAATTGCATATGTATAAACTTATATTCATTCCCATAAATGTGTTGAATCAATTTGGTTCTCCTTTTGGATGGCTCGGCCTTGAAAGGTAGAATTGAAACTCTTGTTTTTCCAAGCAATAGAGATCTTCCATCTGCCTTTTCATCACTGACCTTAGCTCTAATAACATGTTGAGAAATCCATTAGGGCAACATTAGGACAAATTATTCTTTATTTCTCTTACTTGATATTTACCTGTGATAATATAATTTTTATTTTGTCGATTATGTTATGGTTTTTTATCATCAAATAAATGCAAAAACATGAAGACCACAACCATACAGAATGAACACCAGATGTAGGCACTCAATCAGGACAAAACCCCTCTAGGGGAAAACCCAAAGAAATTATTCTCTTATTTAGAATCAAATCAAAGGAGACAACCTTGACCTTTCAACCAAAACATAAACTCCCTCCAACGACCAAGTCAGTGTTTCATGAAGAAGACAAATTTTCAAATATTATGTCAACTAGGGATTCGGCCCCTTTCTTATTTCTTCTGCAATTTTCGTTCCTCTAACACAGTCTACACCCTCGGCCCTATACCGTTCACACTTTAGTTTCAACTTTATTCACACGTGTAGCGTGAAAGAGAAAAATTACAGTCTCATTCTTTCTTGCAAGTGTAAGTCCTCCATTCCTAGATTCTCCGCTCTCTTTTATCTAGCTTAGAAACTTCAGACTGAATCCTTAATTGATGCATCTTCAAAATAGGTTGAGTAGAACTTGTATATATACTCTTTTTGTGTAAAAACATGTCCCTTCAAGATGGATCTGAATTGGTGGATGGAGGCTTATTATATATTTTGACACAAAAATATAATTTCTTTTTTGACACAAGGAACCCAAGGGTCTTTTAGATAATGAATATGACTTTGACTTTTGACACAACCTTAGAGCACACAATCGGTGCTTTTGACCTAGAGTATAAACAAAGCATGAAACCCACAATTTAAATAATTTTTATTTTTCAATAATTTTACTTTCCTTTTGTCGAATACATTACATCATGGCCCGAATACAATTATGAAAAATGATACTAATTATATTTCTCAACAAACATCAACTAGATAATAACTACCGTTGAAGCAATCCATCCAAAATAATTGAGTTTATTGACTAGGATTTAAAATTTGAAAGACATGAAGGAAAGATTGTAAGTCCACATGAAGACCACAAGACCATTTAATATACCGCTCCAAGCCCTTGATGCCTCATGAGGTATATTGTAGTTGGTATATCCTTTCTTTTAATAGTATATAACCCTAACTTATATTGTAGTTGGTATATCCTTCCTTTTAATAGTATATAACCCTAAATTATTGTAGTTGGTATATCCTTCCTTTTAATAGTATATAACCCTAAATTATATCAACTAGAGATAACATTCCCACATAAGTGAGATCTATGAGATCTTCAAGAACATCAAAATAAGCATCCAAAAGTGATTTCGAAGAAATAAAGGCAACGTTTACACATCTTGTTTTTAATATTTCCCCATAAGTGAGATCTATGAGATCTTCAAGAACATCAACATAAGAATCCAAAAGTGATTTCAAAGAAATAAAGGCAGCCTTTCCACGTCTTGTTTTTTTGGCTTGCTAGAAAGAAAATGTCATGAAGTTGTGGGGGGTTGAATTGTTTATAAAGAAAGGAATTAAAATGAGAAAATATAAGTTTAAAACACCTACCTCTATGTCCAATTGCTAAGTATCACAGTGGGCATCATCTGTTACTTTGTGATCATAACAGTCAACATCATAACATTGAAATTAACAATATTAATTAAAGGCTCAATATAAAAAATGATGAAGCATCAAAGTACACATGTAAGTGTGGTTGTTCGATCTCCTTGATTGATCCAAGGGAAAAAGGAGGAGTCTCTCCAATTTTTATGTTCTTGTAAAAAAAATCAATATATAAATGTGTAAGCAAGTTTGAACCTTCTATGAAACCCAACGTCATTTCAACAATGTTGAAGGAGGAAAATACTAAGAATTTCACAATGTATTAAAACAAGCCCAAACCTTGTATGAACCCTAACATCACTTCAACAAAGTTAATGGAGGAAATCAAACTACTAAAAGTGTGTCTAATTAGTGAAGCATCCTATAAGGTTTGTTAAAATTGTGGCAAGCCTTTTTGCTAATCCCTCTTGTAAATATTACTGTGACTTGTAATTCATGTAAATAATGTGGAAATGTAACACATTGAATGGTTGAGGCAAGTGGACACATATTCAAAGGATTAAGGAGGAGGAGTTGCTTGTAAACCCATGGCACTGCATTTATTTCACTACATATCACCCTAACAGATTTATGGCAATGCAACGTTGAATTTAGTGAATGGGGTCCCTGACTAAAGAACGAACATGAAGTCGCATTCTTTGTGGAAATGTAGGTGTGGTCAACATGCATGATGTACGAGAGGAGAAACCTGATGGGAGACAAGGGTGGAGAGGAAAGTGATTCGAGGATTATGCATCATTCTATCAAGCAAACATACTATGTAGTATACCAGCCAGAGAAGCTCGCTAATGCTAAGAACAACATCAAATGAAAGTGAAAAAGAAGAGAACGCCGAGCATGAATGGGTAGTGGATGTGAATCTGCCAAGAAAATATTAGCTATGAGAGCCTGTGTTCTTCCTTGTGGATGAAATTCTGTGTATTTGTTGAGGCATGTGAATGTTCCTATGAACTAGTTTTCCAGAGATAGTTCATTGGAGTCGAGATGTTCAGGGGTCAGTTGAGGTTGAGAAACCTCCAAACTAGTTAATTACTTGCTCAAAAGTTGGTAAACACCTGAGTAGTGGCTAGCCTTGGGTATGAAAAACCACTGGGATACTACTTGGGGTTGATAAACCACTTGATAGGATGTGAAACCCAGGGATTAGTTGAAAGGCCTAATAAACACCTCATTGGCTAGCCTTGGGAAAGATAAAACCACTCAGATACTTACTCAAAAAGCTAATAAATCTCTTGAAGGTGGACTGCCTACTCCTACAATAACTAATCCAACTAATAACCCTCCCTTTATACATATATATTCCCTCTCCTAGAAACGAGCTAAAACTCTCTGAGCCTTGAATGAACCCTTATGGTTGATGATCTACTAATAGAGAGTCACTATGGTGTTACAGCAGGGGGTTGTTGAGAAATCACCCAAGAAATGGACTCTACCTCTTATCATCTATTGACTAGATTTTGGTGAGAGAACACTTGAGAAATTAGCTCCTCGGGATTTGAATCTAGTTTGGGGTGGTCAGTGACAATATACATTGTAGTGTAACTGGCCTACAGTTGGGTGGAGAGTTAAAGTCACTCCCTTAGTTTCCAGTCATTATGATAAACATACAAGTATATCTAATTGTATTTTTGTCTCCTTATCAACGTTGAATGTCATTTTTATTGGTTATAATAGTGAAAGTGATTGCATTTCTTATGGCAGAATGGAGATATTGCTAGTTGTTTTTGATGAGTTTCATGTGTTATTGCTTTCATGGCTTGGAAGGGAATTGCAAATCCATTCTAACTACTAATAAACTTTTGAATGCATGGTCACATAATTAGAGTGTTGAATGTCACTGTGTGGGTGATTTTATTGATGTTATTCATGAATAGCATGGATAATAGTTATGTATAAACTGTTGGAACTTTTTGGTTTATGTGTGTGAGACGCACCATGTTAGTGAATTTGGTAATGCTTGGTCTAAGGAATGCACATAATTTTATTTCTTTGTTGTGGCTATGCTTAATGCCTAAGGTGTTATTGTGAGATTCCTATTATAATAATGATATGGAGCATTGTTGGTCATCTAGAATGGCTTAGTGGTCCATCATAGTCCTTGAGACTTGAACGATGGGCTTAGTCTCAGAGTAGATAATCTCTTTTAAGACTTGAAATCACAGAACCATGAGTTGACGAAAGCACGAACAAAATGTTCCCATTATCTCCCATGTATTCATGTCACACCACAATAAGAAACCAAGGTGGTTGGTTATGAAAAGGGGCTGAAATGACAAATGCCATTGGATGGGAACCTTCTTGTCACCTACACCAATATTTTTGCCATGCCACAGAGGTATGACAACGGGTTCACCCATGTTGAGAACGTTGGCACTATTAAGCACATCTATCTATTTCTATCTTATTATTTTTGGGTATATTTCTATTTTCATATATTTTCAAATTAGATCTATAACAAGTGGTACCAAAGCACTTTATTGGGCAAAGCGGAGAATTTTTATCTTTTTCTTTTTGCAAGAACTTTTTGGGGCAGCGAGTTTGCAGATCAAATCTGTACGTTCTTGTGCAAATTTTGTAGAATTTGAAAAAAAATCGGCCGAATCGGAGTTCGGATGAGGGAGATATCGTTAATTTAAAAATCAATTGTGTTGCAAACAGTTTTCAAGGTGGCGAGTTTGTAGATCAGATCTGTATGTTCTGGGTCAACATTTGCATAATCTAATTGTAGATCTGGGTTCTTAGCGAAAAAATATCCAATTTCAAAAAAAAAATCAGTCGAATTGGAGTCTGAATGAGGGAGATATCGCTTATTTAAAATCATCATTTTTTTCAGAAATTTTTATGATGACAAGAAAGTTGCAGCACGAATCTGGAATTTCAGTCCCTAAATCGAGATTTCTATCACATGAGAAGATGCAGAATGTTTATTCCATTTCCGAAAACAGGTCATAGTAGGAATTATGAGCGATATTGATTGAATTGTGACCATTTCAAATTTTCTCCAAGTAAGCGATTTGTTCTCAAAACCCTCTTCATGGCCATTCTATATTTTACAGGAAAAGATATTGAAGAATTCATCGAAAAACAAGTCATTATGGGCAAAACATTGGAAATTTTTCATAGGGACTAATATGGAAGATGACGCTACCAAATGGTTTAGATTAACTGAGAGCAAGAAGTTGTACAACCTTTCAGATGAAAAATTTGAAAAAGTACTTTTAGACAAATGGTCTCATGCTGGAAAACAGGATAATGAAACATATAAGTGGTTATTTTCTACTAATATCTCCTTATTGCAAGTTCATGGATGTATTCAGAAAGAGAAGATCATTGTGTCTATAAATCTTAGTTGCAAGCATAATGTTATCAATGTTAATTTGGCAAAAAAATTGCAAGTTCCAACAAAACACATTGAAAACACACAGGCTAATAATGAGGATGCTCAAGTTTACAAAGATTTGAAGCTTTCTATGGATAAGTATGTGTTGCATTATTATTTTTATACTTCAGATATGGATAACATGGATGTTGTTTTGGGATACCCTTGGACGGAATCTGTGGGTACTATCAATATTAATGTGCAGAAGAAATTCTTGAAGCTTTGGTATAAAAAGAAGAAAATTACATTACAAGATATTTCCATCAATAAACAGGTAGAGTCCACGGAGGCTGAAGCAGAAGATGTTATAGGGACTGACACATCAGATAATGAGCCCTTGATGGTCGACAACCAAACACAAACATCAAACACGGTAAGAGAAAAACAGGTAGAGTCCAAGGAGTCTAAAGCAGAAAATGTTACATATAAGGATACATCAGATGAGGAATCGGTGGTTGGAGTAATATTTGAAGATAAGCAACATCAGACGCCTCAACATTTACCAAATACCACTAAGGCTCCATTAGGTGGTGAATTAAAAAAAGATACATTGTTTGTTAAAACTTCAGCATATCACCACCCACATCACCCCGCAAGAAAACAACCTACAAGATGTCAACGAATCAACAACAAGGACAACAACCCTCGCATGACAGATAGCAAGGGGCGACGATCCACCCACAACACATCAACATAGATGAGCTGTCACGGTCAAATTCCATCTCAACCGAGCGAGGCACCAGCTAGATCGAGGGTTCACCTTTCTCTTGGATCGCTAGATGCACGTGCATGGTACCAGTGGACTACTCTTTTGAGCAGATCTTATTATTTGTGTTCTTCTTATGTTTCGGGGACAAAACATGTTTAAGGGGGGTGGAATGTAGTATCCCTAGCGGGGATAGTATGGGGTATACAGAGAGGTACCCAAGGGAATAATGTAATAATGGGATTGGCCATAGTAATAAATAAAGTGGTTAACCCGTATCATGTAAGGGACCACAAGTAGTTAGCAATAATGTAATAGGCCCATTGTATTAGATAGATGGTATTGAGGGAACCATGGTAATGACCCATAGTATTGTATGTATGAGGCCCATATAGAGGCTAGAGACACTCCATTAGGAGATATCAAAGATTATTGTATGAACAGGCATATGGCTTGTGAATTGTTCTCCTTCCTTAAGGGGTGAATGTATGTTGTTTCCCTACCTTAAGGGTTTGATCAATAAAGAAACATTTCTATATATATTCATATCTTGTTATTTCTTGGGTTTATTTCTATTTTCATATATTTTCAGATCAAATCTATAACAAAGAGACAAAAATTCCTTACCCATCGTTGAATGGGAAAGTGTTGTTTTGCAAGTAGATCCAAGACCCACCGAGGATTAATACTTCAGCTGATGTGGCGTTAAAATATGGTTGGTGGGGTTCATAGTGCCATTTGGCATTGAGTGTTATGTTGTGTTGATGTGTTCATTCACGTGGATGGAAGGCCACATCATCACAACACTCTAGACCACAGATGAAACCCGATGGTACCAGTCACGGTCAAGTCGCGAACTTAACAGAGGCCATAGAGCAGACATAAGCCTCAAAATAGATGTTGTCTCTGTTATCTAACGTAGCACCATGGCCAGATTGAATAGGGTGACTCCAAGGCATGCCATGGTGGCACTTTGAAGTGACAAGTGCCACATTGGACCTCAGGTGAGATGGATGTGTCGCATGGGCATCACATAATTGATCTTTGCTGATGTGTCAAGGTTAAGGGTCTCAAACTTTAAATGGGCACAACTTTTGATCTAGCAGTCGGGTCGAGGAAAAATTTATATCGTTGAATAACTCTCAATGAGCCAAACATGATAGTGTTTTCCAAAGTTAATTCCAATAAATTTTGAATAAGGAGAAATTTGGTAACACAATCTTCATAATGAGACCTTGGGAGTTGTGTTAGAGCGGAGCAACACCTCCCATTCTGCCAGGATTAGTCCAAGGGGTTGGGAGTGAGCTTTATAGAGTGGTATCAAAGCATATAGGTTGAGCACTTGAACTAGACAGGTTCAAGACAGATGAAATGAAAACTAAAGGCTCTACCTTGGAGCTTTGAAGTTAAGATTTGAAGCTCTACTACAGTGTGGCAGCAAAGTGCCCAATTTCAACAGTCGGGTTGAAGAGGTTAGAAATATGAGACAAAACTCTGCAATAGAGTGTAGTAAATATGTTGATTATTTGCTATGGGATTCTTGTAGCATTTGATGATGGACAACATGTTGTATGCAAGTATCGATTTTGATGTGATTATTATTTTATAATAACTATACTAACCTAAAATGTGGCATTTCAGATAGCCTCACAACCATATGATTATTAAAAAATTTCCAAGGTGATAATGTGCTTGTTTTACTTGTATTGTGGATTGTCTAACAATTATATTTGTATGAAAACACATAAGAAGACATCAGGGATGAACAACAGGATGAAGCAACACGATGTTGACAAACTCTAACATTGTCAGAAGGAAGAGTTAGTTGGAAAAAGGATAGAGATGAAGACTCTCCCAACTAGATGGACACCCTAAGAAACATAAGAGCTACGCTGTGAAGTTACAAGGCTGCCAATGAAAGCCTTGTTATGGATTAGGAAAAGCAAGCAAAGTTAAGTTCCATAACATTGCAGAGTCTGTAAAACTTGCAAAAACAAAGGCGACATGATCTAGGTTCTAGCCACCTAAGAAGAGAAAAAGACAGGAAAAAATTTATTAGGATTTGGAAGGAAAGAATTGAATATGGATGGTGCAAAAGGAAGTAGATTCAAGAAAAGGCATAGGCAGGCAAGCAAGGTAATAGTGAGAGGTGAAAATCCATTAAGTATCCCAAAGAGGAGATTTGGAAGTCCCAAACGATCGCCTAATACTTCCACTAAGATGCATTTCTAGAAGAAAAGGAAAGGAAAGGATTTCATGCCAGAAAAATTTAAAAAGGCAAGACCTCACAAGTTCGATTGAGAGGTGTGGAAGGTCAATGAAGTAGAGGCATGGCTACTTGAAATGAGTTTTTTTTAGTGTGCATGATTACTATCAAAATATGAATGCAAGAGTAGCCACCTTCAACCTGAGATGCAAGGCCAATATCTAGTGGGATGACCTAAAAAATGTGAATAACATTCAAGAGGGCGAGCTATCTTGGGAGTAGATTTGAAAGATATTTCCAGGAGAAGTACCTGTCTAAAAAATTTATTGATAGAGGGGCAAAAGAATTTTTTGACCACAAGCTAGGGCAGCTAACAACTGATGAATATGTCAACTAGATTATTGGATTTGTTGAGGTATGAAAAAGCAAAGATTCAAAAGTATCTTAGTGGATTTCCACAAGAATCCAAGGAGAGAATAGAGTTTGATGAGACAAAAACTCTATAGAATTCTATTAGGAATTTAAGTACTACTACAAGAAATCTAAGCACAAGGTCGAGTACAAGGTTGAATGAAAGGAAAAATGCAATCCCACATATAAAGGAAAAGGGAATAAAACTGCAAGACATCAGCAAAGTGGAATTGTGAAGTTCAGCACTTCTGCATGAGGTGAGTTTCAACAAAAACCAACTACTTTTAATCAAGACCAGCTCTCTAATTCTGCAAGAGAGGAAACAAATGGTTCCATAAGAAAACCAATAGAGTATTAAAAATGTGAGGAGGACCACTTATAGAGGAATTTTCGTCAGCTATAGAGTAACCATCTTAAACTAAAATGTACAAAAGTGGAGATAGTAAATGATGTGGATCATAGAATACCATGCATCTATATAGTGTTAGACATTATCTAGGTTGATCATAAAGCCTCTACGATCAAAATGGAAGGTACGATCAATAACTAGTTTGTTTCAATTTTGAATTACCCTGGATTCAATTTTAGTTATATAAGTCGACTTTGAATTACCCAGGATTCAATTTTAGTTATATAAGTCAACAAGTTGTAGAAAAAGTGTGTGTTGCAGAGCACAACCCATGATAGGTTGTGGTTTGTCCAATGGCCATATGGACTAAGAAACTAGTTGAATGTGTGTAAAAGTCATGCCAAATCATGTTAAACAGGATTCCCACAACTACAAACCTAAACATATTATTATTGGGATTTTTTTATGTGTTGGTCAAGATGGAATGGCTAGAAACCCATAGAACCAAGGTCAACTACTACAACAAGTCAATAAAGTGTCTTAACGAGGAAGGATAAAACACAAAACTTTGAAGGGAAAGAGGAAGCCCCTGACCGTTTAACAAATAACTGTGCTACAATTGAAGAGGTGCAACATGAAGGGGTGTGAATTGTTTATTGTTCAAGTGACCAACAAATTATAGGTTGATAAGGACAACATAGAATATCACCGAATAATGAAGAAATTCAAAGATGCGTTCTCTAAAGGGATCCCGGGACTGTCGCCAAGGAGGGAAATTTATTTTTAAATTGAATTACTACTAAGATCAGCGCTAGTATCCTAAGATCAGCTCTAGTATCCAAAGTTCCATACAAAATGAGTACACCAAAACTGGTAGAGTTGAATCTGCAATTCAAAGAGATGTTAGACAAAGGGTATATCATACGCAGGATATCACCCTTGAGATCATCTGTATTACTCGTAAAGAAGGATGGCACATTAAAGTTGTGCATCGATTACAAACAATCAAACAAATCCACAATCAAGAATAGATATCCTCTGCCAAGGATTGATGACCTGTTTTACCAACTAAGAGGAGTTATGGTCTTTTCAAGGATCAATTTGAGGTTTGGGTACTATCAAGTATGCATCTAAGATGAAGTCAGACACAAAACTAAATTTAGAGCAGGCATGGGCACTATGAAATTGTAGTTGTGTCATTTTGGCTCACAAACGCCCCAACAAACCTTATGTGTTTAATGAATAATGTTCCTAGTCCATATTTGGAGAAGTTTGTACTAGTTTTTATCAATGACATCTTGGCCTATTAAAAAACTCTCGAGGATGAAAAGCATTAAGCATTAGTATTGCAAGTTCTGAGAGAGCACATGCACTATGTTAAACTCAGCAAATGCAAATTTTCCTAGTCACAGGTTCAGTGTTTGGGACACTATCAGAGGTTCATGTGAAACTTCTCAAATATTGGCCATCCAATCAATATGTTGCAAACAAAAGAAGTTAGATTCCAGTGGACATAAAATGTGATGACAACTTTGAGCAACACAAATATCTTCTCATGCATGCACCGATACTGAGAATAACATACCCAAATAAAGGTTATGTTGTGTACACGAAAGCATCCAAGGAAGGGCTCAATGGAGTCTTAATGTAGGAGGGACATGTTGTTTTCTTTGAGTCAAGAAAGATGAATGAGCACGAGCAAAATTATATAAGCCATGATCTAAAACTAGTAGCTATATTTCATGTGCTAAAAATGTGGAGTCATTACCTCTACCTCTTCCTCTTCCTCTTCTTGTGTCTTGGGACATTGTTAAACAAATAACTTTACACCTACAAGAATAGGAACCATCACCAGTTTACTATCCTGCATATTAAACCTCTGCAGTATTGTTTTGACACACTTCCTCTGGTTTAACCATAGCTTCCTCTTTCCCTGATATCATTTAATTTCCATGTCCAAAATATAGTTTACAACACCAACATCCTTCATGTCGAATTTGGAGGACAATTGGGTCTTTAAATCCTAGATAATATCTTTTTTCATTTCCAATCAGCAACATATCATCCACACACAAAACCAAATAAATAACACAGTCACCAATTAATTTAAAATACACACAGTGATCCGCTTTTCTTTTGGTGAAGCCAAGTCCCTGTATATATATATCAAATTTCTGATACCACATTCTTGGTGATTGTTTTAACCCACACAGAGACGTTTTTTAACCTGCATACTAGTTCTTTCTTACCCTTCACTGCAAAGCTTTCAAGTTGCTTCATGTAGATCTCTACTTCCAGATCCCTGTGAAGAAATGTTGTCTTCACACCCATATGTTCTACCTCAAAATCAAAAAAAGCAACAACATATAAAAGTAATCTAATAAAAATTGCCTTGGCAACAAGAGAAAAAATATCACCAAAATCAATTCTCGGAACCTGGGAATAACCTTTTGCTACTAATCGAGCTTTGTATTTCTCTACCTTGCCTTTTGCATTCAACTTTTTCTTAAACACCCATTTGCTTCTAATGGGTTTCCTTCCATATGGTAACTCCATTAGATCCCAAGACTCATTTTTGTCCAAAGATGTCATTTCATCAACTATGGCATCTTTCTAGAATTTGTCATCCTCTGAATCTACTGCCTCCCTGATAGTTCTGAGATCATCATCAGTGATAGATAAAGAAAACTTTGAACAAAAAGGAGATGGACTATACCTTTCTATTTGCCTTCTTTCTTGAATTGATCTTGTCACAATTGAAGTTTGTGGCTCTTCATCTTCTGATTCATGTTCTACTGTAAAGCTTGATTTTTTCCTCCTTTAGTGCAAACTCTATCTTCTCAGGTTCCTTTGGGAGGACTTCATGTTTAATAACATCTTTCACCTCTCCAAACACCACATCTCGATTGTACACAACTTTCCTTGTTTCTGGGTTCCAAATCATATAACCTTTTAAATCATCCTTATACCCAATAAACATGCACATTTCAGATTTACTATCCAACTTGGTTCTTTTCTCCTTTGGAACATGCACATATGCATCACAGCCAAATACCCTCAGATGTGAAAGAGGGTTTCTTACCCATCTATACCTCATGTGGAAGCTTATCCTCCAACGTTAAAGAAAGTGATCTATTAACCAGGTAACATGTAGTCTCCACCACCTCTACCCAGAATTCTTGTCCTAACTCGACATTATTAAGAATGATTCTTGAATTTTCCATGAACGTCATGTTCATTGTTTTTGCAACTCCATTTTGCTAAGGTGTGTATGGAGTAATCATTTTTCGTGATATGCCACACTTCTTACAAAACTTTTCAAATTCCTTCTTTCAGAACTCTCTACCATTATAAGTCCTCAACACCTTTATCATCTTCTTTGTCTAGTTTTCCACCAGAGCCTTAAATTCTTTAAACCTATCAAATACTTCAGATTTCTTCCTAAGGAAATATATCCATGTATCCCTTGAGTAGCCACCTATAATTGATACATAGTACCCAGACATACCAATGATGAAACTGACACAGGTCCAAACACATCACTGTGCACAAGCTCTAATATCCCTTTGGCCTTCTTAGCACCAGAGGGAAAACTCACCCGATTCAGCTTCCCATGTACACAATGTTCACAAAAGTCGTAATCCAAAGAGAAATTAGACATACCTTCTACCATACCATATCATTACCATGAAGTTTTTGAAGGCCACTCTCTCTAATATGTCCAAGCTTTTGATGCCATAGCATCGTCTTTTCTCCAGAGACCACTAGATTTTCTGCTCCACTTTCAGGAACCACAAAATTGTTGCACCCATCAATAACAGTGTTACCTAGAAGCTTGTACAGAGTTCCAATCCGAACTCTCCTTGCATCAATATCAATGCTCCCCAACCCATCTTGCAGGTATCTTTCTCAAACACTGTTTTTACTCTTGCATCATACATATTTCTTACAAAAATCACATTTCTAGACAATGCAGGAATATGCAGAACACTCGGAGGTGTTCTAATCCTTCCACCTTGCAACTTTTTCTTGAATTTTCCATTTGATGATTCTAGCCTTCCTATAATCCCCTAAGAAGACATCACCACCATCATATTTATCATAGTCGTAGAACCACTCCCTATGGGGAGTGAAGATAAAGGATGCACCTGAGTCAATCAAACATACCTCGTGATCTACATGTGTATTTGAAGAAGAAGCCAAGTACATATCCCCACATTCATCTGAGGTGGTTTTCACCTCTATAGAAGGAGTAACATTATGTCCATTTCATTTCTCAGGACCTTTAGATCTAGTCCTTTTTGTAGTCCCCTTCATTTTCACATTTGCAATATACCTTTACAAGTTTTTCTGGAGATTTAAATCTCCCTCTACATTTAGAGCTCCTACTCGAGGACTTATTTTTGTTTCTGTTGTGGGAATGTCCTTGTACAGATAAGGAATTTCCATTCTGGCCCTCCATACGTTTTCGTCTCATCTCCTCTGATGACAAGGTTGATACTATTTCATCAAACTTCAAGGTAGTTGTATTTCTACCTATTGCAACAACCAGACTATTCCACGAATATGGTAGAGAACAAAGAAAATTGATGCACTTGTGTTCATCTAAAATTTTAATATCAATAGATAAAAATTGGCTTACCATAGTATTAAAGGCGTTCAGATGCTCTATCACCAAGTCTCCATCCTTAATTCTCAGGTTATACAACTTTTTCTGAAGGAACAGTTTGTTCACCAGAGACTTAGATTGGTACAAAGTCCCTAACTTCTCCCATAAAGCCTCTGTCGTAACTTCCCCTGATACATTCAACAATACTAAATCTGAGATACACAACCATATTGTGCTCTTTTCTTTCTGATCCAACGTCACCCAGCCTTCAGCTGACATTATCATTGGTTTAGTACCTAGATCTACCGCGATACACTGATCCTTATCCACCAGTAGATCCTCCATCTTTGTTTTTCCACTGCTCGCCATCTTCTTTCACTGCGAGAATTGATCCCACCGATCTCCCACCAAACAGGGTCTACCACAGGCCCAAGAAAAACCCCTCAACACAAAAGGCGTCCCCTTGAAGCCAAAACAACTCTGATACCAAATGTAAGTTTTAACATTGTAAAGAAATTACCTTTCTTTCACTGCGAGAATTGATCCCACCAATCTCCCACCGAACAGGGTCTACCACAGGCCCAAGCAAAACCCCTCAACAGCAAAGGCATCCCCTTGAAGCCAAAACAACTCTGATACCAAATGTAAGTTTTAACCTTGTAAAGAAATTACCTGCAAACGAATTTCAAAAAACAAAAAATAAACAACAAAGAGAATATAAAACAAATACACAGAGATTTCCCCTGGATTCCAAAACTGGGACTACTAAATTGATTTTTCATTATGTTCATTTCAATGTTACAATACATAATATATACATGCCAAAGAATTCATAAACCCTAATAAATTAACTTTTGATTAAAACATAACCGTAGTTCCCTTGACCAAATCTACAAAATACCATGGGCACAAAAGAATCATGCCTAAAACCATGTGTGAAACCCATGCACAAAACCATAAGTAGGTCAACCCACCTAATATAAGGTCCAAAAAAAAATTCTCGGGAAGCTGCCCTTGACCCCATCTAGGGGGGCTACCACCCCCATGAAACCCCCCGAATGGGGGGGCTGCACCTAGCAGAAGGAACAAGACGAACTGCCACCACCCCCCCTCGCGCGTGACAATTAGTGGAAAGAATATAACCCACACCCAACAACTAGTGGATGGGAGAGTCAACTGCCAAAAGCAACTCCTAGAGAGATTGAACCAGTATTGGTATAAAAAAAAAATTTAAAAGAAAAAAAGGCAAGGAATATTATCAGTCAAGTGGAAGAGTCAACGAGTGAAGATTCTACTTGGATCATAGCGGCAAAGATTTCAAAGTATGGTACCATTGTATAAAATCTTACAAAGACTTTCTTT
The DNA here is from genome assembly GCA_000404065.3 of Pinus taeda. Classification (NCBI taxonomy): domain Eukaryota; kingdom Viridiplantae; phylum Streptophyta; class Pinopsida; order Pinales; family Pinaceae; genus Pinus; species Pinus taeda. Next base: position 155,789 of record APFE031067145.1, read on the forward strand.
GCTCGGGAGTCTAATGCAAGAGCAACACCATCAGTAAATTCATTTTGACCGTGATGGAGTTTCCTGAATTAATTTTAATTGTTTGAAATAATTTGGAAAATTAGTATTTAGTTAGAATTATTGTATTTACATAGAATAGAAATTTGTTATAGCTAATTTTGAAAAATATTGTAACCATTTTATTATTTGGATATTTTCTAGATTTAGAATTTAGATCCACACTTTCGTGATTTCAACTAGTTGTTATTTTGTATTAAAAATAAACTTTGTAGCTCAAAGAGTGTTTAAAATAGTTAGATAAAAGGGTGAGAATGTAAGTGTGCAAGTGTGGATTTTTGTGTCTTTTTCAAAGAAAGATATTAATTAAATTAAAGAGAATTGTCCTCTTGTTAAATGGTTATTCATGCTCTATTTTAATTGATTATGCTTCCAAGTTTATATACAAAACGATTATAAATTTGTGTTAAGGCTTGTTCAAGATCAATGTAATTCTACGTTCCCATGCATAATTTTGTCGCTAAATTCTTAGATTCGGGGTTCGGTTCAGGTCAGCGAGGACAATTGCTTTTATTTATGGTTTGAATCCATTGTAGTACACTCAATGTTGTGTGCAAACGTTACAGGAATAAACTTAAACTTCACTGACAATTTCTTAAGTTTTAAAGTCTTAGCATGAAGTTTGAAGAATTATCAATAGTCGAGAAGAAAAAGTTTAGTTTTATTAAGTAAATATGAGTCTAACCCCAACCTGAGGGAAACCCAATCAAAGTGAAAAACTTGTGTTAAATTTGTGTCTCAGTATTCAAGTCTGACCTGTAGTCAAAACCCCTTTCTTTCACTGTGTTGTGTCATTGAATCCCGACCCCCGACTAAAAGCAGATAGGTCAACCCCAACCTATAGTCAGGTCTATTTCATTTTTGGAGATTTGTGCAATAGGTCTAACTAACCCAACCCTAATTGACCCGAACTTGCAAATTTGTAAAACATGATGGCCCTTTTGTTGCCATTTTATTAAAAAGTGGGTTTTCTAAGGATTTCCTTGATTTGTTTGAAAAGAGAACTTGTATGTAATTGTGATTTGGAAGAAAATAATTAAGTTAGGGATTGGAAAGGACCATATTACCATCATTAGCTAACGAATGATGAATATACAAATATATTCTTTGAGATGTTGAGGTATGTTCCCTACATGAAAAATAAGAAAGCAAAGATTCAATAGTATCTCAGTGCATTGCCACAAGCATTCATGGGAAAAATAGAGTTTGATGAGTTACAAACTCTAGAAGGATGTTATTAGGAAACTAAAGTATTGTTACGAGCAATCCAAGCACAAGTTTGAGTACAAGGTGGATTCGAAAGAAAAAGGCAAAGCCGCCTATAAAGGAAAATGGAATAAAACTGCAAGATATCAGCAAGGTGTAAGTCCGAAGTTCACCACTTTTGCAAGAGGTAAGTATTGGTAGAAACCAACTACTGCTAATCAAGACTAGCTCTCTAAGTCTACAAGAGAGGAAATGGATGGGTCTAGGAGAAAACCCATAGCGTTGGAAATATTGGGAAGAACACTTATGAAGAGATTGTCCTCAACTATAGAGGAACTGTCCAAGAATTTACAAGGTGCAAGAAGTGGACATAGTAAATGATTTGGTTTGGAGAATACCACAAATTTATGTAGAGTTAGACAATAGCAAGGAAGATCACCAAGCCTTAGTGATCGAAATGGAAGGTACATTCAATAACAAATTTGTTTCAATTTTGATTGACCCTGGCTCCAGGTTTAGTTACGTAATCCACAAGTTGTAGAAAAGTGTGCATTGCAAAGCACATCCCATGACAAGTTGTAACAACACCTGGTTAATTTCTTTGTAAAAAAAATACCAAAGTCATGGGACACGTATTCCAAGTTGAACATTGGGGAAAACATAGTGACGTGGATCAATAGTGATTAATTAATGGCTATGGAAGTGGGAAACAGCATCGGAAAAGGAAAAGTGGCATTAATTGGCATTTATTTATGAAAATAAAGGAAAATAGGAGAAAAGAGAGATGAAGGGTCACATATTTGCATCAGAGGGAAATTGAGGAAAAATAAATTCACAATCTTTTTTTCAGTTCAGTTGTGTCTCTCTTCTATTCACTCATGCTCACATTTTCTTGTGCACTAAGAGCATGCCTGGAGCACTCTACTTTTCACTTGGATTTGGAGAAAGAACTAAAAAGGAAAGCAGGAAATTGCAAGGGAACAGTTGGATCAGTGGGGCTACAATTGGATTTTTTTGTAGGTAACAGGCTGCATGTGTGTTTTCTTTGTTGATTTATGGATGAATGGTGTATGCATGTGATTATCTGGTTATGTGTTGTCATTGGCATGAAGTATTTCATGGATTGACAATGGTTTTAACTTTACCTTGCCATTTCCTGGACAACCATAGTGTTGTGGGTTTTTTCCATTTGATTGTTTTTTGGTTGGTGCTCATAATTCCTTATGGTTTTGGGTTGGAACAAATGCTTTAGAAGCTTTAGAATAACTTGGTTTGAGTTACTAGTCTTGGAGCCTAGGTTGGGACAACCACTCTGGAGCCCTTGGTGAGTTATGTCACTAGTCCCTGGAGCTGGGTTGGACAAATGCTCTAGAGACCTAGAAGGTTGCGGATTGAGTTACTAGTTTTTGGAGCCCTAAACAACCCGAGGAGAGACCGGTCTGGTTGGCATTAGTGATGTCCAACCATGAGGTGGAATCACTGGTTGAGGATTGAGGTGGTTTGGCCTTCGAAAGATTTTGTTTGGTTTTGCTTGGTTTATTCCATGATATCCAACATTCACGCTTGGAATATGGCGTCGGGGTGATTGGCTGAAATAGAGATTTGGTTCAACCCAATCTATGGTCGGGTGGTATGTGGAAGTCCCTGACTTGGTTGGCATTCTCATATGTTAATAAAAGTTGTTCTTCTATTATGATTATTGTATAATTGTTGGCATTATGTTGGTTATATTATGGCAGGTTTGCCATGGTTTATATGTTGGTTATTTTATGGCTATATGTTGTTCATACGATGTGTGTGTTCTATGACCCTTGTCATTAATTGTTTGTCTATTGATCAATTAATGAATGTATGGACTAATAAATCGTGTTGTAGCTATGTGGAGAGGGCATAAGGCCTTCTCAATGATTCTCTAGTGAACTTATTGAATTTAATGAATAGATATGAATTTATAACCTATAGGTGTTATGTACACAAAGTGTTTGTATAAATGAGTAATTTGGACCTCCAACTTCCCAAGGTCATAACTTTGGCATACAACCTTTGTTTGACAATCAGAATACCTCATTTCAAAGATCTCCACTAGGAGCCAAAAAACAAACTCATAAATTAGCCTTGCACTTTTCCGAACTCTCCCTTTTCCCTGAAAATATCATTTATGCCCTCAAAATGGCCTCAAAAGTTTAGAAGCAAAAAACTATCAAAAATATAACTTTTTGTTAAATTGAAGGAGATGAAATTTAAAAGAAAGTGTTCGATCAAGCTGAGTTGATAATAGTGTGATCATGTGTAGCTGAGTAGATGCAACTAGTTCTGGACATATGGGCCCAATTTTCCATAAGTGCATCTTGGAAATCGGGTCTCGCACAATAACTCTCATCTTCGTGTTTACCCTAGTGAGAAGGTTAAAGTGGGTAAATATGGGGTTAGATGGTTACACAAGTTATGGTTGGTCCAATTGGCCATGAGGATTAAGAAACGAGTTGGACTTGTGACAATGTCATGTCTAATCATGCTAAATGATATTCCCACAACTACATACCTAAAAATTGTATCGTATGATGCGCTAGTGAAATATGTCCATCCATCCCATCCCTTTATTGGACATCGTTTCAATCGATGAAACCACCCCAATCCCTAGGGAACTAAATCACAAAACAAGGAGAGGTGACAAAAGGCTTCTCGATCGAAGGGAGACGAAAGGATTTATTCAGAGCATGAGTTGTGCAGGAAGAAAACCTATTTTCCAACCTTAAAAACTTGGGATTCAACGTTGATCCAATGAATCTATCTCATATTGCATGGGATCCTTATTAATCTGTCATTAACTAGACTGATGACTCTCATTTCAATCCATACATTTTCCCCACACGACTATACTAGAAACACTCCTAGCTATTTTTTATTTAAGTAGACAAGCTAGAGGTCCACAGAACCAAGGTGGACTACTACAACAAGTTAATAGAGTGTCTCAATGAGGAATGAGAAAATACGACATTGCAAGGAAAGAGGAAACCCTAGATTGTTTGAGTGAACAAAGAATCAAAGGCCTATAAGGACAGAGTTGAAGACCACCCAATAATAAAGTAATTCAGTGAAGTGTTCCCTAATGAGATCCCACGATTCCCACCAAAGAGGCAAGTTAATTTTTCCATTGAATTACTATAAGGATCAACTCTAATATTGAAAGCTCCATACTAAATGAGTACATCAAAACTAGTACAGAAGCAACAATTGAAATAGTTGTTGGACGATGTTGGGAGCAGGATCCCCCAAGGGTAGTTTTGGGGCTAAAAGCCCATGTTTGAGTCAAATTTTATACTAGAATTGTAAATTATCCACATTTTGTGGTCGAGGAGCGCGAAGGTGTCGTGTCATAAAGGGTAGTCCTCCCTTATTTTTGTATAGTAAAGTCGTCTGTAAGAGTTAGAACGCTGGCAGAAATGACTACATGAAGTGACTACGCTAAATTGCAACATGATGACCTGATCGCTACACTGTGTCTCCTCAGAGATAAAAAATCTGCCTACTTATGATAGTCTAAATGAGGTGGATATCTTTTTGGAGACATTTGAAAGCGAGATACCAAAAAAATAGCACTTCCAGGCGTTGGACTGAGCACTATGCACCATGCCTGCAAGATGGTGGGGTACGCATAAGGGAATCTTTGATGATTGGCGTGAATGTAGAAGGATGATGAGAACAAGATTCGGGAAGCCTAAGATGCGAATGACAGAGAAGTATGATGGGCAAGATGATCCACACACGCAATTGGCCAAATGGGCCCAGGCTTATGAAGAAAAGCCCCAACCTAAATGGGTGCACTTGTTCTGTCATACCCATGATGTTGTCTCAATGAATTGGAACGTAGAAACAAAGCTCCGCCACGGTACAGGTGAATGGGATATTCTGCGCAAGGGTTTGTAATGACATTAAGTTTTGAAGACCGATTTGACTTTATTGATGAGGCGCTACAAGAAGTGAAAGCAACTATCTTTCGGTTACCACATGATCCTTTAGACCTGACTCAGTGCGAGTGGGATACTCAGCTAAATCACGCACTGGAATGCTATAACGTGACCGCTAAAGAAGAAGATGAGGATCCACAGAAGATTAACATTCCAAAATCAAAGGGTCACTGCGAGGTTAAAGGACCACCGATTGAGAATCCTGATATAACTGCGCCGTTGAAAATGAGACAAGTAAACATTGGTATGGAGGACAAACCCAAATTCGCGGAGATTGGAGACTACTGGGACGACGCGACGATGGACAAGGTCACTGAATTGCTCCGCGAATACCAAGATTTATTCCCTACCAAGTTTATGGATCTGAATGGGATTATCGGGGACCTAGGTATGATAAAGATTACAGTAAAGCCCGGCGCGAAGCCGGTTAAGCAAAGGCCTTAGTGTCTCAATCCAAAATATAAGGAGAAGGTACACTTAGAGCTAGACAAGATGCTTGTGGCAGGCATCATTAAGCCTGTGGAGGAATCTGACTACGTAAGCCCAATGGTGTTACAAGAAAAGAAGCAGAAGGATGAAATAAGGATATGTGTGGATCTCAAGACACTGAATGACGCTTGTGTACATGATCCTTTCCCGACTCCGTTCACTGATGAAGTGTTGGACAATGTAGGTGGCCAGGAAGCATATTCCTTCATTGATGGGTTCTCTGGGTACGACCAAATCCAAATCGCGCCACAAGATAGCAGAAAAACAACCTTCGCGACTGAGTGGGGTTGATTTCAATACGCCATAATGCCCTTCGGATTGAAGGAATGATTTCAAGGAATTTATTCATAAGTTCCTGAAGTTATATTTTGATGACTGGATCGTGTTTGGGCTAGTTAAACGCCATGTAGCAAGCTTGCGCCTGACGCTGGATACTTGTCGAAGATACAAGATCACACTCAATCTCAAGAAGTGTTTGTTTTGTGTTCCTTCTGGGAACCTATTGGGGCATGTGGTTTGCACACAGGGACTAATGGTAGATCTTGCAAAGATAGCGATGATATTGAACTTGGAAGCACCGAGGAATGTGAAGCAGCTGCGCGCTACCCTAGGACATATGAGATATTACAGGAAGTTTATCAAAGGCTATGCCCAGATCACCGCGCCTATGGCGAAATTGTTAAAGAAGGATGTCAAATTCTGCTGGTCCAACGATGACTGTAAGAAGAGCTTGGATGTATTAAAAGAAAATATGGTCACCGCGACGATTCTAGTCTTCCTGGATTCGAAAAAAGAGTTTCATATACATGTCGACGCATCACGTATAGCGCTGGAAGCAGTACTGACATACGCTGGCGAAGAAAGCTTGGACCATCCTATCGCGTTCGCAAGTCGAATATTATCCAAAGAGGAGAAAAACTATTCCACCACCAAACACGAAGGCTTAGCTATGGTGTATACGCTCCAGATGTTTAAGCACTATTCGCTGGGAGGCCATTTTAAGATGTATATGGATCACTCTGCGCTGAAGTACTTGGTCAATAAGCCTATGATGGGGGGGGGGGGGGGGGGGGAGAATCTGCAGGTGGCTCTTATTGTTCCAGGAATATGATTTTGAAGTTATTGTAAAGCCTTGACGACCAAACGCAGGACCAGACCATATGTTACGCATCGAAATAAGGGAAGAGCCCACTAATTTGGAGGAGGGATTGCCTGACACGCAGCTATTTGCAATGCGCGTCACGGATGTTCATTTTGAGGATATAATACATTTCCTAATGACAAGTAATACATTGGAAGGATACACTGTCCAGTAGAAGAAGGAATTAGTGGCGCGCATGGCGTATTTCTCTGTCATTGCTACGCATCTGTACAAGATGGGGACTGATGAGATATTGTGACAGTATGTACCTGAGTTTGGAAGAAGCAGCATCTTCGCGAACACTCATGGGGGCGCCGCGGGAGTACATTACACATGAAGAGAAACCGCACAAAAGATTCTACGCATAGGGTTGTGGTGGCCAACTCTCCATCAAGACTCGAAAGCGTATTGCAAGGCGTGTGATGTGTGTCAAAGGACTGGAAAGCCATCATGGAGGGATGGGATGCCTTTGAATCCACAGATGGCGTTTCAACCCTTTGAGAAGTGAGCGATAGATTTTGTGGGACCCATTCAACCCCAAGGAAAGATGGGAGCGAGGTACATTATCCCCGCAACGGAGTATTTGACTCATTAGGCGGAGACACAACCTGTCAAGGATTGCACAGGCACGACCGCTGCAAAATTCCTCTTTGAGCATGTACTGACGCAACTTGGCTGTCCAAAGATCCTAACGAGTGATCATGGTACGCACTTCCTGAATGAGATGATCAGCGCACTGACGGAAGAATTTCAGGTATACCACTAGAAAAGCACACCTTATCACCCGCAAGCTATTGAGACGGTGGAGGCATTTCACAAGGTGCTCGAAAACGCGCTGACCAAGGTTTTCAATGCTCAGTGAAGTGATTAGGACCTACGCATACCTATAGTACTATGGGCTTATCGAACAACATGCAAGAAGTTGACTGGACAAACCCCCTTTATGATTGTCTATGGTGTTGAAGCTAATAAACATCCCTTTATACATATATATTCCCTCTCCTAGAACTGAGTTGAAACTCTTTGAGCCTTGAATGAGCCCTCTTGGTTGATGATCTACTAATCACAAATCATTATGGTGTTATAGTAGAGAGTTGTTGAGAAATCACTTAAGAAATGGACTGTACCTTTTACCATCTATTGACTAGGTGCTGGTGAGAGAAGTCCTGACCAATTACCTCATCAGAATCTGAATCTGTCTAAAGGGTGATCAAGTGCAAGAAAGATGACAATGTGGTTGGCCTACTATTGGGTAGAGAGTTGAAATCCCTCCCCAATCATTAAGATAAACAAATAAGTGTATCTAATTGTATTTATGTTGCATTATGAATGTTGAATGTTATTCTTATGGGTTATAACAATGAATGTAATTACAATGATTATGGAGTAATGGTGATATTCTTGGTTGCTTGTGATCAGCGACATGTGTGATTTCTTTCATGGTTTGGAAAGGAATTGTTGATCCCTTGTGATTGTTGATAAATTCAAGAAAGTGTGGTCATATGTATAGCTACTTGTGTAGATAGCTTATTGGCATTGTGTGAGTGATTTTATTGATGTTACGAATGAATAACATGGATAAGGGTAATGCATGGACTATTGGAACTATGTAGTAAATGTGTGTGAGACACGTTGTATTAGTAAATTTGATAATTCCTATTGTGAGGCATGTAAATAGTTTTATTTCTCTAGTGTGGCTACGTTTAAGGCCTAAGTTGTTATTATGAGATTGGGGGATGTATCCATGTTATAATAATGATACAGAGCACAATTGGTCATCTAGAATGGCTTCGTGAACCATCAGAGTCCTTGAGACTCTAAGTATAGTCATTGTTAAATGACAGGCTTGCACTAGGTGGATAAACTCTATTAAGACTTGCAAATAGTAAAAGCCTTAGAGGCTAAAGAATGTTTGTCTTTTTCTTGAAACATTTACATCCCTGAGGAGAGAGATATGCCCCTGCGAGAGAGAGAGCCTTGGTGTTGTTGGTAACAATTGTGAGTTGATAGAAGCATCAAAAGGAATGTTCTCGTTATCTATCATGTATATTCATGTCGCGTCGTGCTTGGAAAGCAAGGTAGTTAGTTGTAGAGAAGGGGGCATTGTTAACAAAGGTCACAGGATGAGAAACTTCCCATCAACTTTCACCAAAATTAGCATCACGTCGTGGAGGTATGGCAAGAGGTTCATACATGTTTATAACATTGTCGTTGTTGACAGAGGGCAAGACAAAATGTCCTTCCCTATCCTTGAACGGGAAAGTGTTGTCTTGCACAAAGATTTGGGACTTAGTGGAGCCTAGGACTTGAGCTAAAGTGGCATTAAAAGACACGTGGAGAGATTTGCGATGCCACCTGACAATGAGTGTTATGTGGCATTGACATGGAGATTCACTTGGATGGAAGGACACGTCGTCAAGTAACTCAGGACCATGGAGGAAACCTAGTGGTTTCATACATGGATTTTGGCATTGTAGTGTTGCCATTGATGTCATCTAGTGTTTAGCACAATTTGAATTGTAATTATGGTTTCATGCCTTGTATTGAGTCTTTTGTATGACCCTTTATGGTTGTAAGGCTTACATCTTAATTTTCTTACATTGATCTCCAAAATTGGTGGAAGAAGAATACAAAGATAGTGTTATGTTATATTCTATAGGAAGCAGTGGTCCACAGAGCAAATGTTATGTTATCTTTGTTGGCATACTCATATGCTCCTAGAAAATATCTTCTTTGGGATGCCCATGTTGTCCAAGCGAAATTTGTGGTAGATGAAATACCTGAAATATGTGTGCACTCAATTTTTATGGGTTTTTAATATGGTTTTTTCACTTGGTTTTCAATCAAAAAAATTGAGGAAAGCCACCTTTCATCAGGAAGATTATTAAAATTTAAAAATCTCCCTCACTCAATGAAGATGATGGTGGATCAATTCAAGGAGGAAAGTTATATGAACCAGAGCAAATCTATAATGTATGAACAGAGTTCCTGAGCTTTTCAATCCTGTTTAATTATTGTTTTAATCACTTTGGAGAATTATATATGTGAAGAAATTCTCTATAAGGTTGGTGGGTTGGATGTATTATGAGGGTGAGTCATTGAGAGGGCATTACGAGTGAAACAATGTGGTAATAGGAGCTTACTATTCTTATTAAGAGTAAATAAGAGATTGTTGTGCAGGAGATGAAGAACATCGATCAAAGTGTTGTATCCAGGTAGTAGTGTTCAAAGTATAGGTGAAGTTGCAAAGAATTGTGTGTTCGAGAGAAGACTTGCTATGGAGATTTGTTGTTGTTGATTTATCGAGATTGTGTTGCACAGAGAGTTGCTTTGATGATTAGGGTCGATTCTGAAATATTTTAAAATGGCCCTAGACGTTTTAAAGAGGTCGGGGCTTCTAGCAAGTGGTTTCTTACAAATACAGGGGTAGTGGCTCCTTGCTGGTGACCACCAGCTAAATTGTTATAGTGGTAATCGCTCCTTGCTACTGGTGGCTATCTAAATTGTTGAAGGGGTTGTGGCCAGCTAAAAGATGTTTTAGAGATATGAATAATAAAATATTCAGAGCATCGCAATAGAAGCAAGGTGGTATTTTCCCCTTTGAGGTTTCCACCGTATATACTTGTCTCTTATGCATGATTATCTTGTTGTTTTATGGATTTTATATGTCGAATCTTTCATGTTACAATATGCTCATATCTATTGATCAGTTGATGTGTATTTTTATTCAGTAAACCAACAAAAAAAGTTAAAAATTATACAAGTGTTCTCACAAGTGGTATCAAGGCATCTTCTCTCTAGTGGAGCTTGATCGCTCAAGAGTAGACCATGAGACTATGGCCAAAAACAAGATGTAGTCTCAGAAAAGTAAGGGCAACAAATAGACCAGAAATGCTTCAAATCTAGAAGAACTCCTCTTTTTGTTGGTCAAGGATTCATATAACAATCATCCAGGGATATCAAGTGATGCATTTTGCCTTAATTGTAGATGTTATGGTCATTATACATCTTAGAGATGCCCATTTCCTAGTAATGACAGTGACAATAACACACTTGAGAATATTAAGCAAGAAGAAGATAATCTGTCATTTGAAATTGATGCTTCGTGCAAAGACACTTTATCATTAGATGGAGAAATCAACAACAAAACATTTTGGAGATGAAAAGCACAATAGTGTAGTGGCACTAGAAGCTGAGATTAAAAGGATTTTAGCTTAGAACAAAAACCAACAGAAATTACTTCAATTTTTTTATGCGAAGGAATGTGCCTTCAAGGAAGAAATTATTAAACTAAAAACTTAGCTAAATAAAGGAAGGCGTTGTACCATCAGACAAAGTTTAAAATCTGTTAAGGATGATATTGACAAGCAACAGCTCAAAGGAGTCTATAAAATAGACTGTTCGTGTGGGAAAAGCTACATAGGTGAAACTGGTCGCTCCCTCCAGACAAGACTGAAAGAACATGGCGCTGTCATCAGAAATGGAAGATCTCGTACCTCAGCCTTGGCAGAGCACTCCTCAAAGACTAAACACCACATCTGCTTAGAAAACGCTTCAATTATCGCAAGAGAAGAGCAGCAACAGAGACGGAAAATCAGAGAAGCCCTCGAAATCTTGAAGCATCCTTGCAACCTAAACAGAGACAGCGGTTTGGAGATTAGCGGAAGCTGGCTTCCCCTGATCAGTGAGATCAAGAAACGTCAACCCAACCCGAGGTAAGTTGTTAAGCAGGTGAGTTTTTCCCTCCCTTTCCCTTTTCATTCTCAGGTTTTAATTCATATTAGACATTAAGGTAGGTTTTAGATTTTAATTTAGAATTTATAACATAATTTAGGTTATATTTATATTTACTAGGTTATATAGATTATGGTTTAGATATTAGAATATAGTCTGGGTGTGTCGATCTTATTTATTAAGTTTTTAGTTTTTAGATTTTAATATTAATTTATTCCTTTAGTTATATAGTATAAAA